>JBBPBX010036103.1:17446-31675 GCA_038048925.1 Garcialebias charrua | reverse complement strand
AAAATATGCAGGACTTTTAGGTTGAAAACAGACTTATACTGCTACAAAAATCTTTACAACACATATACACACCATACCATACCATACCATACCATTTTATTTATAAAGCACTTTAAACAGGAACAAGTCCACCAAAGTGCTGGACAAACAAACACGCAACAGGCAACACATACAATGAAGTACAACACGAAAAACATAAAAACATTGCAGATCATAAATCAAACGATCCAGTACACATCAGCTGGCATTGAAAGCGATGGAGTAGTAGTGAGTTTTTAACCGGGATTTGAAAACCGAGAGGGAGGGGGCCTGTTTGATGAGCAGCGGTAACTCGTTCCAGAGTCTTGGGCCTGCTACAGAGAACGCTCTGTCACCCCTGCGCTTAAGGCGAGTTTCTGGAACTATTAAGAGTACCTGATCCTCTGACCTCAAAGCACGTGGAGGGACATATGGGTGTATCAGATCCGAGAGATAGGCGGGGGCGAGACTGTTCAGCGATTTGTAGACATACATGAGAATTTTGAATTGGATTCGAAGATGAACCGGTAGCCAGTGAAGGGAGGCCAAGACTGGTGTAATGTGCTCTCTTTTGCGTGTGCTGGTTAAAAATCGGGCAGCTGCGTTCTGAACCAGTTGTAATCGTGCAATGGTGGCTTGACTGACGCCAAACAGAAGTGAATTGCAGTAATCAAGCCTAGATGTAATGAATGCGTGAATCACTGTCTCCAGGTGCTTTTTGGATAATATGGGCTTCAGCTTAGACAGACGCCTCAGCTGGAAAAAACAGGATTTGACAATCATGTTTACATGACTGTTGAGTTTCATGGAAGGATCCATTATCACTCCCAGATTTTTGACTTTTTGTTTTTCGGACAGGGGTAGAGCAGACAGGTCAATGCAGTGGTTTGAGGTTGTGTCATTGGGAAGGAACAATATGGCTTCAGACTTCTTATCATTGAAGCTTAAGAAATTTAAAGCCATCCAGTCCCTGATGTCAGCCAGGCAGTCGAGCAGAGGTTGAATAGAGCCTGTACCATTTTGTCTTAGGGGGAAGTAGATTTGACAGTCATCAGCGTAGAAGTGGAAAGGTATATTGTGTTTCCGGAAGATAGCACCGAGTGGCAGCAGGTATAAGGAGAACAAGAGAGGACCCAGGATGGACCCCTGCGGAACCCCCCATTTAAGAGCCGCCACTGCAGAAGTAAAATCGTTGATGGACACACAAAAAGACCTGTCAGAGAGGTAGGATCTGAACCAGTTTAGGGCTGATCCTGAGATGCCCACCCACTGCTCCAACCTAGCAATGAGGATCTCATGGTCGATGGTGTCGAAAGCGGATGTGAGGTCCAATAGGACAAGCAGCACAGAGTCACCAGTATCTGTGGATAGAAAGATGTCGTTAAAAACCTTCAGTAGGGCAGTCTCAGTGCTGTGGAGGGATTTGAAGCCAGACTGGAATAGCTCGGGGATAGCGTGATCCTCCAGGAAGCACTTTAGTTGGGACTCAACTATTTTCTCTAGAAGTTTAGAAACAAATGGGAGTCTGGAGACAGGCCTGAAATTGGATAATACTGACGGGTCGAGGTTTGGTTTTTTCAGGAGGGGTTGAACAGCAGCATGTTTTAATGATTTTGGCACCACACCCGAGGATAGACTGCTATTAACAATAGAGAGAATGGAGGGACCTAGAGTGTGAAAAACCTCCTTTAGAAGCCGAGGGGGGACCACATCGAAGGGGGAGCCAGATGGTTTCAGGCTACACATGACCTGCTCTAGAGAGGACAGAGAGACTGGTTCAAAATGGTCAAACACAGCAACAGATTGAGGTGGGATGGATGGATCGTGAGATGGAGGAGAAATGAGAGCCCTGGTGGTTGCGATTTTATCTAAAAAGAAATGTTGGAAGTTCTCGCACAGCTCAGTCGAGGCTTCCATGGGTGATTGTTCAGTGAGGTGGAGAACAGAGTTTAGGGTGGAGAACAAAACTCGAGGGTTACGAGAATTTGCAGCAATGATATCAGCGAAGTATTGTGATTTAGCAGTTATCACTGCTTTCTGATATCGGCGCCAGCTCTCTTTTACCATCTCAAAAGAGACCTGCAGACTGTCTTTTTTCCACTTCCTCTCCACCTTTCGGCATTGCTGCCTCGCAGCTCTGGTAGTGTCATTCAGCCACGGTTCGGCCCTGAGTTTTGGTCTTCTCGTTTTGATAGGCGCTACTTTATCCAAAGTCTTTAAACAAACAGAGTCAAACTGGTTTGTCAGCTCCTCAGTGCTGGAGAGGAACCCCGGGGGCTGAATTAACATGTCATTGTTGTAAACCTCAGTGAAACGTGCGGCAGTTAAATGGTTAACATTCCTGCCTTTACGTGCAGGAATGCATGTTTTAGGATTTACATGGGGGATGGTGAACTGAAAATTCACTGGCCTATGATCTGAGAATACAGTGTCTCCTATTTCAAGGTTTGAAACGGTCACATCACATGTTAAAACAAGGTCCAACAAATGTCCACGCTGCTGCGTGGGAGAGTTCACGTGTTGAGTTAAATTAAATGAGTCCAATAAATCTAAAAAGTCCTTAACCATGGGCTTCTCAGGACAACACACGTGCAAGTTGAAGTCGCCTGAAATGACGACCCGAGAATATTTAGCTGTAATTTCAGCCAAGAAATCAGAAAACTCGCTGATGAAGTTCTTAGAACGAGGCGGCCGGTAGACAAGAGCACACAAAGTTACAGGTGAATGTCCGAGTTCAAACACAGTCAGCTCAAAGCTAGAGCAGGAGACTGGAATGGACAGTTGTTTACAGTCAAAAGTTGATTTGAAGATAGTTAATAATCCACCGCCACGACCTGATGGTCGCGGGTCGTTAAAAAACAAACAGTTTGGTGGTATTATTTCCGTCAGCGCGCTGGACTCACCCGACGACATCCACGATTCTGTGATGCAGAAAAAGTCCAAGTCGTGCTCTTCAAAGTAATCCCTGAGGATGAACGTTTTGTTGCAAACAGATCGGGCGTTGACAACACAGAATTTGATGATATCCGAGCTAGCCGCTGATGAGCTGCTAGCAGCTGATGTGCTAACAGCTGGTGGGGGAGCGCCCCGCGGCTCGCTGCCCACAGAGAGCTGCTCCGGCCGGAGATCCCCGTTGTTTTCCTGGTCCGTGCACGCGGGAGACTGGCGATGAGAATCGAGACCATCAGCTGAAGACAGCGAGGCAGAACGCCGGGCTCTGAGCTTCACCAGCCGGCCAGCTCGTGAGCCGCGTTTCTTCCTCCGAGTCGATCGATTTCTCCGTGCAGGCTGGTGCGAAGAGCAGCGGAGGTAAACGGGCAGCTCGTCTCCGAGCAACGGGGGCAGAGGGGGCCTCCCCGATCCCGAGGTACGCTCATACTGGCCCGAATCAGCGACATCCGCGGCAGCAAACCGTAAATCCAGAAGCTGCTTCCGATCATAAACCAGCAGTGTAGTTATGTCTCCAATGAAGAACGAACAAAACACAAAAATTCCAAACACCCACAGGAGAGGTGGACACGCAGCCATGCTTACGGGCGCCATCTTGGATTCACACATGGTAAGTTGCCTTTGGCACAGGGCTGAGAGCAGGGTGTGATGGTACACTTTTTATCCCTTGGTGTTTGACCCTAGATTAGTTTAATTTTTATGGCATTTTAAACTCATATGTTTTTTATTTTTAGGCTTTGGTTGTATTTTAGTAAACTGTCTTTGAGTTGTTGTGTGGCATTTTCAGTTAACCCTGTGCTATAAGAAATAAGTTTGAGTCAGGCCTTACATGCACACACTAGGCAGAAAAACCAAGGCCTCTGAAAAGCAGCAGGTCTCTCTCTGAGAAAATATGGATCAAAACTAGATAAGAAGCTGCAAGGAGTTGTTGCAAAGAGCTTGGGCGGCTTATCAAGAAGAAAGAAAATAGTTTTTAGAGTATTTAAAAAGTAGTGAATCTATCATCTCACACCAATAACAGAACAGAACATGTAAAACTGCATGTTCTGCAGAAAGTTTGACTTGCAGAGATGCAAGGAGAGTTTGGTTACAGAGAGAGACCTTTAAACTAGTTAGTTTTGGTGTTTTGACAGAGGCAGAGCATGGAGCAGGCCTCACATTTACATACACACGCATAGCAAGATGCACAAACACACACAGCCTCTAGCAAGAGCACACACACACACACACACACAGAGGCATGCTGTCATGCGCTCAAGCAGGTCTGCTTGGAGCAGAAATATAGGTCAGATGAGATAAGAACGTGCACACTTTTGCCAGAGCAGGGGAGAAAGCTGCAAGAACAGAGCAAGGTTGATTCAAAGCCTGTTAGAAAGGGCAAGAAAGAGTTTTTTAAGCATTTACAACAAAAATAAGCAGACATGCAATGATTATGTGAAATGTGTATCATATGATTAACTGAAGATATATGATTATAGTATTGTGAGTGAAAGGATGGGATTTATATGTTTTCTTTTGAAGATTCACGGTAAACCAAAGAGGTTCTCCACTGCTGGGTGTTGATGATAGTTTTGAATATTACACAACACGTTACAAAAGTGTTTTTTCCACAGTTTTGGTAAATGTAGGTGAAAGTTGAGAGATCTGGGTGAAAGTTTAAACCTGTCTGACCAGACTCTCGTGTGAAGGGAGGGTGAGAGCTAAGGAGAAAATTATTATGTCATTGCTTTGCTGAGAGCTGAACAGCTGTCGGAAGTCATGATCTCACCAGCTACTAAATAAGGATTTAGGAAATTATGTCACCAAACTCTGTCCAGGGGGCTGGGACGAGGTGTAAAACGTTACCTCACCACAGACCAATGAAGCCCTATCAGAATGATGTAATTTTCTGAGGAGGGGAACTGAAGCCCCCTCTCTGGGCTATAAAAAAGCTGTGGAAGAGAAGAAATTTTGCTGAGTTTTGGACTTTTGAAGAACTCTTGTGGATTATGGACTGACGCTCTCTGGAAGCCGAACAGAAGAAATAAGGATTTTCTAAAAAGGGATTTTTTTTGGACAAAGAGACCCTTTTCCCTCAGCCTGGAATATTTTTTATTTCTTCACAATTTGGACTGGCTTCAGAGATGGAATAATTTCCTATTCTTTTGGAAATCCCTTGTGGCACTTTCTGACAAAAAAAGGTAGGTTATATTCCCAGTTTAATCCACAACTAAATTTATATTAAAATTATATGACAGCAAAAAAGCCTCTTTCTGCAAGAAGACGGAAAATCAGTTACAAGGATTCCTCTGTTGATGAAAAATTAAATGAATTTTAGAAGAACCGAGCGCTGACGGTCCCGCCGCAAGGCTGTTTACGTTAGGTGGGAACACAGTGTACCTTTTTATCTCCGCTCTGCTGTGGAGGGCCTCTAGTCGGTTCGACTGAACCCATGATGGATTAAAAGCTGTTTTTGTGGAATACTATTTTTCCTGATCTGAAAGTATTTTTGTTTTTGGGAACAAAATAACATCTCTTGATTAGATTCAACAATAATTATGGAATACAATTTACTGAAGTTGCTGAAGACATGAAGAATTATTTGAATTTTCTGGATACTTTAAGAAGATTGGATTAATTCAAAAATAGTTTGTCTCCTGGACAAAAGGAGTGTACTTTGCAGGCATCGGGATCTGCTCTGACGGGTCTTGGCTTATCAGCTTGTTTAAGCTAAGGGAACACCGCTTCTGACGCCCTGGTTGTCAGTACCGCAGAGCAGATGATGGAAGACCTTGAGGAATTATATTGTGGAAAGAAGACTTGGATCAATGCCTGCATTCGGAGAGCTGATTGATTTTAAATCTGGAAAAGTTTAAAGAGAAGTTTGTGCGTCAGAGAGATCAGACTGCAGCAAGCTGAATGTTTGGGAAAATTGGGAAGATAAGAAGAACACAGTGTCCCTGTTCATCTTCTAACTGCTGTTAAAGGCCTCTCGTAATGGATTTTTAACTAATTTTTCCAGGAATTACCACATTATCTAATGGATTAAAATTGTCTATTTCTGGATTACCATTTTTCTGAATGGATTTAACAAATTTGTGGAACAAACAAATTCTCTTTGATTTAATTCAACTATTAATTAAGTTACTGTTTTGGGTCATCCGAGACCGACCCCAGAGCGGGGACCTGCCAGCTAGAAGCTGACTGACCTTGGATGGAAAGCCAGGAGAACACGATGTTCTAATTTTAGCCTCAGGCCTGCTTTGAAGGCCTTGTTCATCAGCATCGCAGAACAACTGAATGGATTACAATATCTTTGAATGGATAACACTTTTGAGCAGTGCTTTAAGTGGAAAAAAATAAGTGCCGGTACCCTCCCTAATGTCATAATAATATGCATACCTGCAAACTCAGAAGGGATGAAAAAGGTGACAAACGTTGCGCCAACCCCCCCCCCCCGAAAGATTTTGTAATTTTTTAACATGCTTCAGGTAAAAGTCATTTACTAACCTAATTTAATGAGGACATAAATAGGAAAGATTGTGTCAACCAAAAAATCAACAACCAACAACAGCAGCAAGTCAAATACAGCAGAACATTTTGCTAACAATGCGCTGCTCCGAGTCAACAGATGCATTTAAAAACTTAAGACTTATCTCTTCAGACAGGCTTTTGGTTAATTTTGTACATTGATTTTAGAGTTTGTTATGTTTTACCTTTTTGTATAGTACTTCTGTGATTTTATGATTTTATTTTTCCTTTTGTAAAGCACTATGTGACTCTCGTGTCTGTGAAATGTGCTATATAAATAAAACTTACTAACAGTAAAAACTCATTTCTTAATATGCTGGTGAAGATGTTTTGCCAGAAATTTTGAATAAAGTAGATGCCATTTCCTGCATTCTTGTGTATTTTAACAAGTTGTTAGACATCTATGTTTACCTACATGTAAACATGATTCACTAACTATTTTAGAGACATCTAACAACATAAAGTCAGGTCCTGTGGACAGATTGAAAAATTGTTGAAATTATTATTGATCATGCATCAGGATATTTTAGACACCTCATTCAACTAGTTCATATAGACATCATCCTGTTTTTAAATTCACTCCTGTGGCTAAAATAATGAAATTAATGTGACATTTATCACAGTGGCTTTAGGGGTGCAATTGACTGTTATTTTGTTAATTTTTATTTAGTTTTATTTGTAACACAACATGCCATTTTACTAAACAATGGTTACTCCACTGCATGTATAAAAATATTAACTTTACCCACACGTTGGAGGAGTTACTTCCGCTTCCCTCGCACTCTGTCGCGCTGCAGAGTTTGTTTTTGTTTTTTTACAGAGTTCGCTGTCGTCTCCTCCCCCTGTCTATCCTGAGGTTGTGATTGGCCAAAAGGACGCACTCCACCAAAGATGTTTTATTATCGTGAAGATGCATTACTCTTTCTTGAAATCCAGTCGGGGGAAATGATGCATTCTAATCTGCCACAGGTCTTTCAAGTGGAGAAGACGAAAATAAGTTCCGGAACGCACCTTACGTTTAAAAAAAGTCCCGGTACTCTCAGGGTTAAATTTTAGAAGTGGCGGAACTGGGTACCGGTGAGTTCCGGCCCACTTAAAGCACTGCTTTTGAGGAATAATTGATTTGCCTGGGAGGATTACCAGATTTTTTAGCCCTGAACAGTTTTGATGGATTACAACTGGGATTTTTAACATAACAGAATTACCTGGAGGTTTTTCTGTGGGATTAAAAAAACAAAGAAGATTTCTTCAGTCTGCTGGAGTGGATAAAAGCTGCTTTTGCCGAGTGCAAGACCATCCAGCCTTGGAAAAACTGCTTGTTTGGAGCTAAGGAAACACTGCTACGAGAGTTTTGTTCATCAACACCGTACAACCGGTCTTGAATGGATTAAAGCCTGAATTACCAATTCTTCCTTTCTGTTAGGATTAAAAACACAAGCTTTTCCTATGTGGGATTAAACAAAGATTTGTCCAGTCTGCTGGAGTGCAGACTTCTGACTGGAGTGTAACAGCATCACCTGGAGGTTTTTCTGTAGAAAAACAACAAGATTTCCTGATGGGATTATAAAACAAAGTTTTCTGGTGGAAATAAAAACACAAGTTGGAACACAACAAGATTACCTGGATGGAATTGAATATATTTAATTGGAATCAGATTATTGTAGAATAAACCAACATTTTAGAAGATTATACAAATTATACATTGGATTGCAACTCAATTCAATTACAAGAAACACCTTAAACCCAGCGAGTGGAAGACATCTTTTGGTGAGCTGTGAATCATTTAATTCTCTTAAATGCAAATCATGTAACCTGATTAAATCTTTTTCTGTAGTAAGTAGTGCTTATGCTGTTACCCCTTGCAACTATTAAATATTAAAGAATATAAAACGTACAAATTTGGATTTTTCATTTGACTCACCTTGATATTAAATGATGGAAAACTTGGTTCAAAGATAACAACAAAGATTATTGGAGGTTTTGAATGGTTGTCTTAGCCAAAAAGAGTAAAACAACATCCTAGGATCTTACTTTCCAAGATCCTAAAATTTATTAGGCCGGAAACAATTACGATCTACAAGAGGTAAGGCTGTCGTTTAATGCACGTTTCTCTGGAAGATACGATCTGACTCCATTCTATAATAATAATAATAATAAACTTTATTTGTATAGCACCTTCCTACAATGCCTTGCATTGACCAAGGTGCTTGACAGGATAAAAAGATGAATAAACTGGAATAATAAATCAGTGAAAATAGAATAGGAAACAACAGCAGTAAAAGAAGGCAATGGAAATAAAAAATGCTACATACTAAAATAACACTAAAATAACACAAGTAATAAAAGTTACCGGTACACACTGAAAGCTTTTTTGAACAAGTGGAAATAAAAAGGCAATGGAAATAAAAAAAATGCTACATATTAAAATACCAAAAGTAATAAAAGTTACACACTGAAAGCTTTTTTGAACAAGTGGGTCTTCAGTCTGGTTTTGAACAGAGTCAGATCAGAGGTGGCACGCAGCTCAAGGGGGAGACTGTTCCAGGCTTTTGGGCCGGCAACAGAAAATGACCGGTCTCCCCATTGTTTGTACCTTGAGCGAGGCACCTCCAGCAGGTGTTGACTGGCAGATCGTAAAGTCTCTGCCGGGCTGATGGGCTTTCAAAAGTTCTGAGATGTACAGAGGTGCAAGTCCATTCAGAGCTTTGAAAACAAACAGGAGCAGCTTGAACTGTATCCTGAACTGAACCGGGAGCCAGTGTAGAGAGGACAGGACAGGAGTGATGTGTTCATATTTTCGTGTGTTGGTCAAAAAGCGCGCGGCAGAGTTCTGTACAAGCTGTAATCGGGAGATGGAGGATTGATTAATACCAACATACAAAGCATTACAATAGTCAAGTCTGGAGGTCACAAAGGCATGGATGGCCTTCTCTCAGATCACCACGGCTGAGAAATGACTTGACTTTGGAGAGCAGTCGGAGCTGAAAGAAGCTGGTCTTGACAACAGAACTGATCTGTTTATCAAACTTTAAGTTGGAGTCAAGCTGCACTCCAAGATTTCTGACCACCGGGTTGAAGTGGGGGAGGGGAAAACCAACACTGGGACTGGGAAGGATGTTGTTGGTGTCACCAGGAGCACTAAATAAAATGCATTCAGTTTTATCTGTGTTTAGGTGGAGGAAGTTTTGAGAGAGCCAGTGCTTAATGTCATTTAAGCAGTTGACAAGAGTGTTTGAACTGGGTGAGGGGTTGGGAGTGACTGGCAGATAGATTTGTAAATCGTCTGCATACATGTGAAAAGACAGGTTATGACGTGCAATGATTGATCCTAATGGCAGCATGTAAAGAGAGAAGAGGACTGGCCCTAGAATAGATCCCTGTGGTACGCCAGAGGTCAGAGGGGTTGATGAAGAGGAGGACAGATCGCCTATCATGACAGAAAAAGTTCTCCCAGACAGGTAAGATTTGAACCACTCAAGCACAGCTCCCTGGAGGCCAACCTGCTGAGACAAGCGGTTGATTAGTACCTGATGGTCGACGGTGTCAAAAGCTGCTGAGAGGTCTAACATCACCAGCAGAGCAGGGTTTTTTGCATCCAGGGACAGAAGAATGTCATTCTGTACTTTGAGCAGTGCAGATTCAGTACTGTGACGAGCTCGAAAACCTGACTGAAATTTTTCAAACAGGTTGTTGAGTTCTAGAAAAGATTGAAGTTGAATAAAAACAATCTTTTCTAGGACCTTTGATAGAAATGACAGATGTGAAACTGGTCTGAAATTAGAGAGAGCTGTAGGATCTAGGCCTGGTTTTTTGAGAAGAGGCCTGACCACAGCATGTTTGAAAGCAGATGGCACAAAACCTGAAGATAGACAGCTGTTAATAAATGACAAAACACAAGGACCAATTACATCAAAGGACTGTTTGAACATTTTAGAGGGAATGATGTCCAGAGAACAGTTAGTTGGTTTCATCTGCTGAACCACCTTGGTGAGGTGAGGGAGTGAAACCAGGTCAAATTGGTCAAAAACAGCTGTGGTTATTGCAGACGCACAAGACTGGATGGTGTTGGATGAACTGACAATGTTCTGCCTGATAGAGTCTATTTTGTTGACAAAATAGCTCTGAAAGTCATCGCAGGTAGACTGTGTGGCAGTTTTCAGAACATTGACAGATGGGTTGATGACAGACTGGAGTGTGCTGAAAAGCGTCCGCGGCCGGTTGGAGCTGGTGGAGATTAAATTGGAGAGGTACTGTGACTTGGCCTGTTTCACAGCATTATGATACTCACAGAGACAGTCTCTCAGTATTCCTTGAGATACATGAAGCCGGTCGCGCTTCCATTTTCGTTCTGCTTTTCTGCAACGTTGTCGAAGAGCTCGCGTCGTTTCGTTGAGCCATGGTGAAGGTTTGTTCTTTGAAGATGCCTGTTTGAGAGGAGCGATGGAGTCCAAGATCGTTGTGCAGGTGTGATGGAAGGAGCTGATGAAGTCCTCAGGATGTAGAGATGGGTCCAGGCTGACAGCAGAGCAGAATTCAGTGCTCTTAAAGGCATCAGTGAACTCACTTGGAGTTGATGGGGTGATAGAGCGACAGAAACGTGCTGGGAGAATAGCTTTTGGTGCAGGAGAGGTGAAAAATTCGAATAATATGGGAAAATGGTCTGAGATACAGGTGTCCAGGATCTCCACAGTAGGTATTTGTAGGCCGTGGGAGATAATTAAATCGAGTGTATGACCCTGGCTGTGTGTGGCTTTCGAGACCGACTGTGACAGGTTGAAAGAGTCCAGGAGGTCCTGAAACTCACATCCAAGCTGATTACTTGGGCAGCAGGTGTGCACGTTGAAGTCCCCACAGAAAAGCCAAGAGTCAAACTTTGGCATTAGGTCAGCCAGTAGTTCAGAAAACTCACTGAGAAAGTTTTTGTTGTATTGAGGAGACCGATAAAAGAGGCCACACAAAATAGGTTTTTCAGATTCCAGCACAAAAACCATGCTTTCAAAACTGGAGTAATTTTTCTGAGGCAACAATCGGTACCTGAACGCCTCATTGAAAACTGCAGCCAGGCCCCCTCCTCTTCCTGCTCCACGCGGAGCGCTCAGATAAGAGAAGCCAGGTGGGAGGAGTTCAGAGAAGGTGCTGTTGTCCCCAGGTTTCTGCCAGGTTTCCGTGATCAAAAACAGATCCAGATGATGAGTGGAGATCAAATCACTTAATATAAAAGTTTTATTTGTGATCGATCTTGCGTTAAACAGTGCTGACCGTACAGGAACACAGCCAGTTACGTCACTCTCAGCTCGAGCGAGCGGGCGGAGGATCTGTTTAACGCAGCCTCGGTTCATCACAGCCCTCACGGGGGGGGGACAAGATGGAAGCTGATCGCTGGCGTCATGATTGATAGCAACAAGGCATCTGTTGCGGCGGGCAAAGGAGCGACGGACATCAAAGACGCTGAATTCAGGAGGTAAGTCAGCCGTCGGCGTGTTGTGAGACGAGAGATATTTTTTAAACCTCACCAGCACGCCTGCCCTCGTGCCGCGTCTTCTGCGCCGCTTGTTGCGAGGCAGCGTGGTCGTGTTGCGTTGTAGGAATGCTGGTACAGACGCCAAGAAAGGTGGAGGTGGAGGAGGCTTGAAATGTCCATATTTGCCAGAAGCCGGTGTGTTGATCAGCGAGTCTTGGATACTTAGAAGAGTTGAGCGATCATAGACCAGGAGCGATGATGCATCGTCGATGAAAAAAAGGCAGAACACGAACAGCAGTAAAAAGTTCAGGAGAGGAGTTAGAAAGCGTGCCAGAACAACCGGCGCCATCTTTAAACTACAATACACAAACTACATCACAAAATGAATAATTCTACTTAATTTTCCTAACTGTAATACACAAACTACATCACAAAATGAATAATTCTACTTAATTTTCCTAACTAATACATAAACTAGATCACAAAATGAATAATTCTACTTAATTTTTCTAACTGTAATACACAAACTACATCACCCATAATTCTACTTACTTTTTCTAACTGTGATACACAAACTACATCACAAAATGAATAATTCTACTTAATTTTTCTAACTAATACACAATTTTTCTAACTAATACACAAAATACATCACACTTAATTTTTTTTTCTACTTAATTTTCCTATTTTTTTATTATTTTTTTCTACTTAATTTTCCTAACTGTAATACACAAACTAGATCATAAAATGAATAATTCTACTTAATTTTTCTAACTGTAATACACAAATTAAAAGATGGCACAACATCAAGATGTTCACAAAATGAATAATTCTACTTAATTTTCCTAAATGTAATACACAAAATACATCACAAAAATGAATAATTCTACTTAATTTTTCTAACTGTGATACACAAACGCACTAAGCTACATCATAAGTACAACATAGGTGTAATACACAAACACGCAAGGTTACATCATATATAGTTTTTGAGCAAGTCTTTTTTTTTACCTTTTTCTTAAATGTATACATTGATTTTTCATTTTTAACATCACTCTCCAGAGCATTCCACAATCGAACTCCCTGAATTGAGTTGATGAAGTGAGTTGAGCCTACGTCTACCTTCTTCCTGGATCTTTCAAGTCAGATCAGCACTGGTTGGAGAAAAGACTTGACAGTTGAAAACCGAGCGAGTTGAAAACCGAGCGAACAGCAAGGAGTAAAGATAAACGGCTTTGCAAATCCAGGTGCTGTGGACGCAAGGACAGAATGGCAGAAGAAGTCAAACAGCTCAAGAAGGAGCGGACTATTGCTAAGAGCCTTTTCACTCGTCAAGCCAACATTGTCATGAGAGATGCTAATATAATGGTTCATGGAGAACTAATGGAGGAATTTAAGAAACTTTCTGAATGTCTCAAAGAACTATTAGAAAGAAATGACAATTATATGTCAGGACTATTATCACTGGCAGACACAACAAAAGATGAGGAACCATATATTGAACAGCAAGAGGAGATTGATAAAACAGCAAGAGAGGCTGAAGAAAAATTTAAACTCATAAGAGAGACTGTTCAAGATAATTTGTGGTCCAGATATGGCCAGCAGGAAGTGATAACAGCTGTCCTGGAGGCTGAAGAAAGTGGACAAATAGCAATCGACTTGCCTGTCTTGAATATAAATGTTGAAGGCTTTGAGGTCCACATGAACCTTTTGGAAAAAAGGGTAAAGCAAGCTATTGAAACCATGCTAGTCTGGGAGCGATGGATCCCTGTAGAAGAGAGAAGAACTTTTGATACAAGAGTAAAAAACTTAAAATCAATGAAAAATAAACTTGAACTGAGAAGGCAGAATTTGTCACATGTCGAGTCACAGAAAACACTAGTGGGAGGAGTGGAGTACCATTGCTGACACCTGTTGGTGCAAACCCAATTGTAAGACTAAAACCCACGTCTCTTCCCATTTTCACTGGTGATAAACGAGAATATTATAGATGGAAGAAGGAGTGGGAAAGTTTGCAAAAGCAAGGGGAGCCAACTGGATCGATGGAGGTGAAGAAAATTCAACTTCTGGACAGTATTGATGGAAAACTAGCAAAAGAGCTAAGACTGTCAACGTACAACTCTGCTGACGACATATTCAGAGTACTCTCAAACAGGTATGGGAACAAATCTCTAATAGCAATAGAAATCTTAGAAGATTTGGAGAAATTACCACCTGTGAAAGGAAACCAACCAAGAAAAGTAATTGACTTGATCCAGGTGGTGGAAAAGGCACTGACGGATCTCACTGAC
>JBBPBX010036103.1:4977-16063 GCA_038048925.1 Garcialebias charrua | reverse complement strand
AAGAACTGAAAAGACCTAAAGAAGTTGAGTTACTGATCAGTCACCGTGAGGGAAGACTTGCCCCTCAAAGGGTCAGAGTGGTTGGAGACCTTGTCTTGTGGGAAGGCCCTCTGGGAAAGACTGTAGGTGGTGCTCATCCTAGTTTGTTTGAGAATGTTGAAATGGCAGCACACATGTCAAAAACTCACTTTGCTCGGTCAGTGCGGACTGCTGCTGTGAAATACAAGGAGTTTCCAGTGCACCCAAGTCCAGAAAATGTCCAGAAAATGTCCCGCTATATACAACTACAGTTACCACAACCTGTGACTTCCTCGAATGGTGGAGATGGGAGAGCATTGGCGCATCCTGTGAGCCTAAATGTGGAGGGTGCCGTTATGGCAACTGTCAGCCTGGTGGGAAGGAAATGACCCTTGCAGAGGAGAAGGAGCTGGAAATAATAAGAGAAGGACTCACTTATGTCATGGAGGATGCTCATGTCAATTCACCACATTGGGATGCAAAGTATCCATGGTCAGAGGATCCTGGCACACTCCCTAATAATAGAAATTCTGTCCAAGCCACATTCTTGAGAACAGAAAAGCAACTAGAGAAAGAACCTGAATGGAAGAAAGCATATACTGATCAAATTCACGAAATGGTGGACCGGGGTGCAGCTATCAAGCTTACTGAGGTGATGAAAGAAAGATAGGAAGGCCCTGTGTGGTATGTAAGTCACCTGGTTGCCCCAAATCCTCAAGGCCCTGTGTGGTATGTAAGTCACCTGGTTGCCCCAAATCCTCACTCAGTGACAACTCCTGTTCGGTTGGTGTGGAACAGTAGCCAAAAATTCAAAGGACTTAGTATGAATGATATCCTTCTAAAAGGACCCGATGTGCTTAATCCCATCAGGGCTGTCCTGCTACGATTCAGGCAAGGTGTGTTTGCAGCCTTAGGAGACATCAAAAAGATGTATAATTCAGTCTGGCTGGAGGACCGTGAAATGCATCTACACAGGTTTCTCTGGAGAGATCAACCTGTAAACGACATTGAGGAGTTTGCCATCACCAGAGTAAACATTGGTGACAGACCAGCTGGATGCATTGCACAACTAGCAATGAGAGAAACTGCAAATCTACCAAGCTTTACTCACCTGGAAGAAGAACGCAGAGTCCTAGAAGAGGACACCTATGTGGACGACATCCTCACTTCCCATAACAGCCTTGAAACGCTAAGTTTGATCACGCAAGGAGTGGAAAAAATACTAAAAGCAGGAGGCTTCTACTTAAAACCCTGGGTGTGGTCTGGTCAAAGTGGGAGGCAAACGAGCATGGGAGACATCCAACAAAAAAACCTAAACCCTCAGAGCAAAACCATTATCCTCCCAAATCAAATGAGGGATGAAGATAACAAAGCTCTTGGTATAGGCTATGATACTGAAGAAGACAGACTGTACATGCTAACCTCAATAAATTTATCTAAGAAGAGAAAGAAAATGCGGATGGGATCTTATCAAAGATGAGGTAAGGCCTGCAACACCAAATCCACTGAGCAGGAGGGTGTTATTGAGCCAAGTAGCCAGTCTCTATGACCCAATTGGCCTTGTTTCCCCAGTAAAACAGAAGGGTTCAATCCTTGTAAGAAAGGCATTCCAAGAAACTGCTAGTGGGAGGATGACTCATGAGACCTGGGACAAGCCACTCTCAGCTGGACTCAGAGAGGAAGCCATCAAACTCTTTGAAGAATATGCCAACCTAAGCCAGATTAAATTCCCCAGAAGTCTGACACCAACTGACTGGAAAGGTCAACCTGTTGCAGTCACCTTCTCAGATGGGAGTGACAAGACTTATGGAGCTGTCATGTACCTCAGATGGAACACAGCACATGGAGCTGAGGTCCGCTTTGTGGAAGCAAAGGCCAAACTAACTCCACTTGACCAAAAAGGAGAAGCTGTAAAAGCTGAAATCTGTGGAGCAGTTTTTGCAGCTCGACTCCGGAAGTACTTTGAACGACAGTCAAGAATGCAAGTGGAGCGCTGGTTTCATTTAGTTGACAGCCAAACAGTACTTGGAGCTATTCAGAGAGAGAGCTACGGATATCAAACATTCTACGCTAACCGTATTGGTGAAATCCAGAAGATTGCACCAGTCAAAGATTGGTGGTGGGTTCCTGGTGAGTTAAACATTGCTGACATCATAACAAGAGGAAGCACAGCTGCAGAGCTGAATGAAGGATCTGTTTGGCAAAATGGTCCAAATTTTCTCAAATCACCAATGGAGGAATGGCCCATAAAGTCATCTGGAGAAGTTGCCACTCAAGCTAGAGAAAATGTGAATAAACTCCAAAGAAAAGCTTTCATAGCCACCCTCACAAGAAGCCAGACTAAACTAAACAAAACTCGGCAGCCTCCACAAACAGGCCAGCAAGATCAAGTCCAAGATCCAGCTATTGCTGGAGGAAATCAAAGAACTGGCTGGGTCAACAAACTGGTCACTGTAGAAAGATACAGCACCCTACAAAAGCTTGTTGACATGGCTGCATGTATCTACCGAGCTGTTAAAACTTGGATGGAGAAGTGGAGGAAAAAAAAAAAAACTACCTGATAAAGGAAAAGAGATACCTGAGAATGTGAACATTCCTGTACCAACTGTAGCTGAGCGCAAAATGCCCTCACAAGTCTGTTCTTGGCAGCTCAGGAAGACAAAACATTCCCTGAGACAACTCTCAACAGACTGGTTGTGTACCGTGACACTAATGGACTATTCGTCTGTGGAGGAAGAGCAACGACTACAAGACCTTGGGAAAGTTGTGTGACCTCCTTGGGTTTTCACCAGGAGCTCAAGTGGGAGGTGTTGTGTCAAATGACAGTTTTGACTTTTTAATTGCACCTCATTTTAACTAATTTTTCTTTCAAGCTTTAGTTCCTGTTAGACTACATAGTTGAGACAGAGGGGGAGCTCTAGCCTAAACTATGCTGTAGCTGCTGTGATGCTGATTAGTGTCTTAATGCAGGTGTGTGGTTCTCTGTGACAATCAGTGCATGAAGGAAGGTAGACACGCACCGGTGAGTAGCAGCTTCAAAAAACCTGTCAGTTTTTGAGTCTAAATGCAAACTTATGGTAAACAACACAGTAATTTGAGGTGATTTTAGGCCCTCTGTGATTTTAGAAGGCCCTCTGTGTTTGTTTAGTAAGTTTGTAAGTCTCTTGTGAGTTTTGAGTTGAGTTGAGTTGACCAAATGCTGTTTTGAGACTCTTTAAGTTAAATCATACATTTTAGTTTAGATTACACATTTAGTCTTTCTATATTGTGAATTTCATGAAAGCAATTAGTATTTTGTAAGCTTGGAAATGAATCATGCAAGTCAAATATTACTTTTATTTCTCTAATCCTTAAATTACTTGCATGAAAATCCTAGTGATTTAGGCATCTTTTGTTGGCTTTGTTGGGCTGGATTTGTTGGCTAAAAACAATTGTAATTATTTATTTGATGTAATTAGGTAAGATACAATTAAGATAAGAAATGAAAAATAAGTTATTACAGTAACATTTATTAGAACATTTAGAAGAATTATCAAGAAATGTTCAAAATAATATAGTAAATGGTTAAATGCTTTAAAATGGTTACTTCCTTGTTTGTCAGAATGTGTTTACACAAGTTAAAATATTAATTTTGTATGGATTTATATGGTTTAAGTAATTGAAAACATTAAAAACTAAACTGTTAATCTGCATTTTCTCCAAGGTTTTCAACCTATTCATCCTATTCATTCTATTCATTCTACTGTTTCTGCTGCTACTGCTGTAGAACCATCTGTGAGAGAAATTAATAAAGTTGATGAAGTGAGTTGAGCCTACGTCTACCTTCTTCCTGGATCTTTCAAGTCAGATCAGCACTGGTTGGAGAAAAGACTTGACAAGTTTATTATGATTTAGCAGAATTATTTGGGCTACAGTTGCCTTTGTGTTTTTTTTATTTATTTACAACAATGTAAAAGATAAGTGGTTTATTTCTAAATCCTTTTGGCTGGTATTGCCTTTGTGTTTTTATTTATAACAATGTATGTTCAGTCTCATTAAAAGTTATGTTTCCTTGTAAATCCATTTGCATGTTATAATTTAACGACACGAGATGGTACTCCGCAGTTACTCACTACTTGAGTAGGTTATAATCAAAGTACTTTATTACTTTTACTCAAGTAAATTTTTGGATGCCTACTCACTACTTTTACTTGAGTAATATTTGGTTCAAGTAACAATACTTTTACTTGAGTAAAAAATTTGAATACTCTACCCACCTCTGGTTCTGTTAGATCACAACGTTCTTAAAACGTTCTTTGAAGGTTTTGACTAACGTTTGAACAAACCTAGATATAACGTTCTAACCTAACGTTATTATAACGTTAAACAAACGTTCCCTTTGCCACCTGCCAGATCAATGTTGCGTGCATGCGTTGCATCCTGCGTCTGAAGTCATGACGTAAATTTTCACAGCCGAGCACAGAGCCGAGCAGCACGTGCAACTGGCAGCCATTTTCTCCCGCATCGACTGAGGACAACGTCCAGAGTAAGTTATTTACTATGGCAGTTATCTTTTAAAATGAACAGGGTTCCCTTTTTAAGTATGATTAAACGCACAAGTTAGTTTTATAGTTATATATATTGTTAATAGTCCCGCGGTGTGAGCGGTAGCAGAGCGCTACGTTACGTCAGCTGCTGAGCGCCGGCCGAGGCCACCCGCCGGGGCAGCCCCGCTCACGCGGGACCCCGACGGGCACAACAGCCTGGGAGATCCGCGGAAAGTGCCCGACGCACGCCCAGAGTCGCCCCCGCCCACCGCGCCACAACCGCAATGCCGGCCCGCCTTCGTGCCGGGTGCGGACACCGTGCAAGGCTAGGTGCCGCTTGTCCTGTCGCCTAAATGTTGGAAGAAAAAAAAAAAATCAGCGGTGCTTGTAGTCCGATAACATTTTCAGCTTGTGTGGAAGGTGGTGGTGGTGGTGTTTTTTTTTCTGGGTGTGGTGGTTATTTTGTAATCAATGCCTCCAGCAGAATGCTTCGTTGCTAGCCTAATGCTAGGTGCTAGTCGCTTGTGCTAGCCCAGGGGTCTGCAACCTGCGGCTCTGGAGCCACATGTGGCTCTTTGGTCCCTCTGCAGCGGCTCTTTCAAACTTTGATCAAAACTAACATAAAACTGAATTGGTTGTTTTACAAACTACAAAAAAGTACTAGTTTTAGCTGTTTTCCTATCATTTATTTTGAAAATAACTTTTTATTTATTTATATAATTATTTTTTGCATAATTTAAAAAATCACATAGGTGAACACACTTCATATTTTTTTAATTTAAAAAGCTATTTTCCCCTCTTTACAAGAATCTGGTCTTTTCATTGGTCTTAAATTGTAAAATGTTATATCAATAAATGTTAAAAATCATTAGGTATTTTTAGCTTTATAATGTCACCCCTACTGACCACAAAAGTCTCCTCCAACAAACCTAAAGTGGCCCAAGGGCCACCAGTTGATGATCACAGTTGTAGCAAGTTGTTAGGCTCTGGACACATTGAATTTAGTGAATGAAGGTTTAAAAATGGCTCTTTTGATCTTAAAGGTTGCAGACCCCTGTGCTAGCCGCTTGTCCTGTCACCTAAACTCTGTTGGAGGGAGAGAAAAAAATCAGCGGTGCTTGTAGTCCGATAACATTTTCAGCTTGTGTGGAAGGTGTTTTTTTTTCCGGGGGTGGTGGTTATGCCTCCATATAGCAGAATGCTTCGTTGCTAACGCTAGGTCCTAGCCTGAAACTCCAGTGGCGCGAGGGAAAAAACAAACCTGCTTGCGTTGGAAAAGCTAGCTAGCTGCCAGGGCTGACTGCGTTGTCCGGTAAGAAAATATGATAGACTGTTGCATTAACGTTGTGTGGTAGCGGCAAATTTTAATCCACTGAGCTAATCACTGTGTGAGCGGTTGATGAAGCCAGTTTTCTTGTGCTGCTTACAGGTGACATAATGATATAAAACGCACATTATCTCGACAGTTAACGCTAAGACTCCATCGGCTGCCTTTTACAAAAAATATATAATTGTGAAGTGATTAATGTTTGTAAGAACATTGATTTAACATCACCCTCTCTTCCCACAGGCCTGGACCCAGCCATCATTGACACATAAGGTGAGCCATATTTGCTTTGTAAGTAGCTAATATAAGTATTGTCACATTTAAAGTTTCAGTTCTCCGAACATATTTAAATATGAGACAAAGATAACAGGAGTACCACAATATGCACTTCATAAATGATGGTCTGTATTATTAACAGTTATTATTAGCAGTTGTTGCTGCCAAGAGTGGCCCAATGACATATATGTACATATATGTGCAATGTACATATGTACATTGCAGTGCAGCACATGTTTTCAAGTCTTTCATCAGACTGAAATAAAAAAGCTAATCAAAGTCAAAGTCAACTTTATTGTCAAAACTGCAATATGTACAGGACATACACAGGATTGGAATTGCGTTTCTCTCAGTCCCTCGGTGCAACAGTAAATATTCAAACACCAAACACCAAAACATTCGATAAACACAAGCATAAAATAGCAAAGTGTTTTTGAGTTTTTGCATAGTAGTATAAAAGTATGAAAATTTCCACTAACACTAAAACACTAAACATTTAATGGAGGGGTGCACCAAAAAAAAGTTTTACATATAATCGTGATTCTCATTTACAATGATTCAGAATTGATTTAAAATGTCCCAAAATCTATTTTTATAACCAAATCCAATGGTGTCAGCCTCCATTTTGTCATACTACTGTTTACATTCACTGTTTACATTTATTAATATGGTTTACATTTATTACTACTGCTTTACATTTATTACTACTGTTTACATTTACACTACTTTTATCTACACTACTGCTGATACATATACAGCATTCTCTGACTAGCCTTATCTAAGGATGCCAAATGTGCCTTATGTGCCTCACTGCATATGCCACTTTGCCTATATACCAACATCAACTACCTCATACATATACTGTGTACATTACCTCATATGCTGCTGTGCCACTCTTTGCAAATGTCAATGCTAGAACCTTCAGTTTATTTTATAGATAAACTTTTTATACTTTTTATACTACTATGCAAAAACTCCTCCCTGGGCTGCCACCTTACCGTGGTGGAGGGGTTTGAGTGTCCCAATGATCCTAGGAGCTATGCTGTCAGGGGCTTCATGCCCCTAGTAGGGTCACCCAAGGCAGACAGGTCCTAGGTGAGGGACCAGACAAAGTGCAGCCCAAAAACCCCTATGATGAGTACAATTAATGGACTAAGTTTTCCCTCGCCCGGACGCGGGTCACCGGGGCCCCACTCTGGAGCCAGGCCCGGAGGTGGGGCACGCTGGCGAGCGCCTGGTGGCCGGGCTTTTACCCATGGAGCCCGGCCGGGCACAGCCCGAAGAGGAGACGTGGGTCCCCCTTCCCATGGGCTCACCACCTGTGGGAGGGGCCAAAGGGGTCGGGTGCAATGTGAGATGGGTGGTGGCCGAGGGCGGGGACCCTGGCGGTCTGATCCTCGGCTACAGAAGCTGGCCATTGGGACATGGAATGTCACCTCTCTGGTGGGGAAGGAGCCTGAGCTAGTGTGTGAGGTTGAGAGTTTCCGACTAGAAATAGTCGGACTCACCTCAACGCATGGCTCTGGCTCTGGAACCAGTTTCCTTGAGAGGGGTTGGACTAGGGCTGGGCCATATCATATTGTTACCGGTAATACCGGTATAAAAAGCTTGCCCGGGCAAAAACCTTATATCATGATATGCTAATTTCATGACGTAATACGTTGGGGCGCCCCGCCCCTTAACATCCGAGCACTTTAAACAACGGCGCACCTCCCCTCCACCGTCTACTGGTGTAAAACGCTAATTAGTTACTGCTAAAATGTTAAAAACAATGCGCGCGTCTCAACTTCTCTCCTCCCTGCTCTGCAGCCGGCACACAGACAGCTGTCCCCCCCTCCCCCGCCCCGCTCCGCCCCGAGCAGCTCGGAGCAGCTCGGTGCTGCTCGGAGCAGCGTGTCTCGCTGCGTGTCCCCGCTGTAAACTGTGTTAAACACGCGCGGCTCCACATCACTCCATCAGAGACAGTTCAGTTAAAAAAATGAATCAGAGGAAGCATATGACAACAGATGAAGCTGAAACATGAAGGTCAGCTGATCAACTTGTAGAAGTTACAGCTCATTTAAAGGAGCTGTATGTAACATTTTTTATAAACATATTTCTTCACTCTGCCACATCTCCTGACAGACTGATGTTAGCCAGGTAATCTCTGAAAAAAAATATACTTTAAAAATGATCTGTTATTTAGATTGAAAAAGTATGCACAAAATATAGATTAAAAAACCACCACAAAAACTAAAGTGCAGGTGTAGTTTTACTTGGAGACTAAATACTTTACTAAATAAAGTAATTTCAGTAAAATTACCCCTTGTTTTTTAAAATTTTATATAATACTGCAAAGCAACATGTTAAGTTAATTTTGTCAAATAAATACATTTGATTTTTTTGGGGGGTTATATCACGAAATTTATCGTTATCGTGATAATACTCTGAAATATCACGATATAATTTTTGAGCCATATCACCCACCCCTAGGTTGGACACTCTTCCACTCTGGAGTTGCCCCTGGTGAGAGGCGCCAAGCAGGAGTGGGCATACTGGTTGCCCCCCATCTCGGTGCCTGTACGTTGGGGTTCACCCCGGTGAACGAGAGGGTAGCCTCCCTTCGCCTACGTGTGGGGGGACGGGCTCTGACTGTTGTTTGTGCCTATGCGCCGAACGGCAGCTCAGACTACCCACCCTTTTTGGAGTCCTTGGAGGGGGTATTGGAGAGTGCGCCTCCTGGGGACTCCCTTGTTCTACTGGGGGACTTCAACGCTCACGTGGGCAATGACAGTGAGACCTGGAGGGGTGTGGTTGGGAGGAACGGCCCCCCTGATCTGAACCCGAGTGGTGTTCTGTTGTTGGACTTCTGTGCTCGTCATGGATTGTCCATAACGAACACCATGTTCAGGCATAAGGGTGTCCATATGTGCTCTTGGCACCAGGACACCCTAGGTCGTAGTTCGATGATCGACTTTGTTGTCGTCTCATCTGATCTGCGGCCGCATGTCTTGGACACTCGGGTGAAGAGAGGGGCGGAGCTGTCAACTGACCACTACCTGGTGGTGAGTTGGCTCCGATGGTGGGGGAGGATGCCGGTCAGACCTGGCAGACCCAAACGTATTGTGAGGGTCTGCTGGGAACGTCTGGCAGAGTCTCCCGTAAGACGGAGCTTTAACTCCCACCTCCGGGAGAGCTTTGAACACGTTCCGAGGGAGGCGGGGGACATGGAGTCCGAGTGGGCCGTGTTCCGCGCCTCTATTGTCGAGGCAGCTTATCGGAGCTGTGGCCGCAAGGTTGTTGGTGCCTGTCGTGGTGGCAACCCTCGAACCCGGTGGTGGACACCGGCAGTGAGGGATGCTGTCAGGCTGAAGAAGGAGTCCTATTGGGCCTTTTTGGCTTGTGGGACCCCGGAAGCAGCTGATAGGTACCGGCAGTCCAAGCGGCATGCGGCTCGGGTGGTTGCTGAGGCAAAAACTCGGGCGTGGGAGGAGTTCGGAGAGGCCATGGAGAATGACTTCCGTACGGCTTCGAGGCGATTCTGGTCCACCATCCGGCGTCTCAGGGGGGGAAAGAGGTACGCGACCAACACCATTTATGGTGGGGGTGGCGTGCTGCTGACCTCAACTCGGGATGTTGTGAGTCGGTGGGCGGAATACTTCGAAGACCTCCTCAATCCTACTGGCACGTCTTCCACTGAGGAAGCGGAGCCTGGGGACTTTGGGTCGGGTTCTCCGATCTCTGGTGCTGAGGTCGCCGAGGTGGTTAAAAAGCTCCGCGGTGGCAAGGCTCCGGGGGTGGATGAGATTCGCCCGGAGTTCCTTAGGGCTCTGGATGTTGTAGGGTTGTGTTGGCTTACGCGACTCTGCAATATCGCGTGGACATCGGGGGCAGTTCCCTTGGATTGGCAGACTGGGGTGGTGGTTCCCCTATTCAAAAAGGGGGACCGTAGGGTGTGTTCCAACTATAGGGGGATCACACTCTTAAGCCTCCCTGGTAAGGTCTATTCAGGGGTTCTGGAGAGGAGGGTCCGTCGGATAGTCGAACCTCGGATTCAGGAGGAGCAGTGTGGTTTTCGTCCTGGTCGTGGAACACTGGACCAGCTCTACACCCTCAGCAGGGTCCTGGAGGGTGCGTGGGAGTTTGCCCAACCAGTTTACATGTGCTTTGTGGACTTGGAGAAGGCATTCGACCGCGTCCCTCGGGGGGTTCTGTGGGGGGTACTCCGGGAGTATGGGGTACCAGGCCCTTTGATAAGGGCTGTTAGGTCCCTGTACGACCGGTGTCAGAGCTTGGTCCGCATTGCCGGCAGTAAGTCAGGCTCGTTTCCGGTGAGAGTTGGACTCCGCCAAGGTTGCCCTTTGTCACCGATTCTGTTCATAACTTTTATGGACAGAATTTCTAGGCGCAGCCAAGGTGTTGAGAGGATCCGTTTTGGTGACCTTAGAATCGCTTCTCTGTTTTTTGCAGATGATGTGGTCCTACTGGCTTCATCAGTTCGTGATTTACAACTTTCACTGGAGCGGTTTGCAGCCGAGTGTGATGCGGCCGGGATGAGGATCAGTTCCTCCAAATCCGAGGCCATGGTCTTGAGCCGGAAAAGGGTAGCATGCCCTCTCCGGGTCGGGGAGGAGGTCCTGCCCCAAGTGGAGGAGTTTAAGTATCTCGGGATCTTGTTCACGAATGAGGGAAAACTGGAGCGTGAGATCGATAGGCGGATAGGTGCAGCGTCCGCAGTGAAGCGGGCGCTGTACCGGTCTGTCGTGGTGAAGAGAGAGCTGAGTCAAAAGGCAAAGCTCTCAATTTACCGATCGATCTACGTTCCCACCCTCATCTATGGTCATGAGCTTTGGGTTATGACCGAAAGAACAAGATCTCGGATACAAGCGGCTGAAATGAGTTTTCTCCGCAGGGTGGCTGGACTCTCCCTTAGAGATAGGGTGAGAAGCTCAGTCATCCG
>JBBPBX010036102.1:16023-31675 GCA_038048925.1 Garcialebias charrua | reverse complement strand
TATACTGTACTTTCTTTTTTTTGTTCAAATATTTCAAGTAAGAACGTTTTTGTTGTAAATTTAATACTACTATTAGCCAGATTTTACATCCACTGCTGTAAATGCTCCATGCTAAAATCTAGATTTATAGTATTTTCTAATTATATTTCTTCTTACTTATCTACTTTAAAGTATTGTACCAATGCAAAAGCCCTAAAAACTAAAACAATCTGTAACGAATTTCTGTTGTAAGCTGCCCAAACATATTATCATGTTTCTATTTGTGCCCTTTTTTTTCTCTTTTTTGTTGTGCATGCCTTAAGTCTCGAGCCATGTTTGTCATTGTAGGATTTTGTTGTACTTGTTTTTTTTTTATAAATAAATAAAAAAAGGTGTTCAGTAAGGTGGAGCTTCTGCTGATAAATATGTAAAATAAAGAGAGACAATGAGTGCACCATGCCCTGATAGGCTCACAGATTGAGCCTATTCCATCTCCTCAACGGGCACAGGCTGCTTGGCGCCGTCGTCTGGCGGATATCCTTCCCTTATCATGTGACCTGTGCGCTGACGGGGGCAAAGGTTGGCTGCGATCCGCCCGATGTCTTAATAACTCACTCATTGTATTCCTTTCTGCTGCTAATTAGAGACTCTCCCTCGTGTGTATGCGTGTGTGTGTGTGTGTAGTCCCCCCCCCCCCGGGCTGTAGTAAAGAGGCAAAGAAGTAAAAATAGAGCGTGGCTTAGTGCCCTCTTTATTGTTATTAGTGCACCGGCGGCACAACAGTCCTTCTGGATGCCAGGAGCAGACATGATCATCTCTGACTTGTTCAAATGATTGTCTGTGACACGAAGAAATAAAAACACTATGATTTCCTTATTGGAATTTCAGATGCGGTTTCTTTCAGTCATGTGCCAACTCGTGTAAAAACTGTGTGTATTCAGTGGATTAGCATGGCAACAGTGGTAAATTACAGGATAGTTGGTGTGTGTGGTGGGTGGGGGGGGTGTAATGGCAGTGAGTGAGGGTACATCATGCTGGGTCCAACTCTGAGACATAAAAAGTATTCGGTCAAGCTCCATTTAGCGCCGACTGATAGCAGGAGCTGCTGAGACAGGCAAATACACAGCAAGACACTGTAAACTGTGAACGCTTCAGAGTGCACCCACTTTACTACCCCACCATGCCACACGGCCCTCACCTTTAACTGCAGCCTCCAACTAATGCAATAACACATCAGACCACACCCTGGATGTGTTAGCACAACATCCATTGTCTCATTTGTGACACAAAAAGCCTCATGCTATCGATTTAATGGGGTCCGGTAATTTTTCCGCACGTATACAAACACTTTTAGATCCGTATTAACAGAAAAAACAAGTCCTTGTCATCTGCTCAGCACCAGCACTGTGGACTTTAACCTCTTCCTTTGCTCTTTATTAACACTTGACAGCTAATGGGGTGTGGGCTACAAGCAGGTGAGGCCATTAGCTAATGATATACAGTGGATACAGAAGCAGGTGGAGTGTGTCCGTGGTACTCAGACAAAAGCTTTTAAACCATCCCGGTTTGGTTTTCTGGATGTGCAGGTGAGCTGCAGGTAAAGTCAAGGTAAGGTTCTGGAGGAGGTTGAACGGGGCCAAAGGGGAGAGAGCGAGATGTACTGTCTATTGACTATCACACAGAGCACCGTTGTGCCCTCACTGGGCCGCGATTGTGCCGGCGGACAAAGCTCTGATTCAGCACATCTTTTCCTCGAGGGAGAGCTCTGGAAACCGAAGACGGTGTCCGTCCCCTCCCTCTCCCCCATCCTCTTCTTCTATCTCTCCCTCCGTCTGTCTCTGTCTCTCTCTGCCACTTTTTGCCCGGTAATATTGCAGCATCAAAGGGAGCCGCAGAACAATGCAAGGGGCCAGCCAGGAATTTGAAGAACTTCTCTTTTTTTTTTTGGCAAACAGGAATTTAATTTTCATGTTTTCTTCCACTCGAATGCATTAAAAAATATTACGACCAGGGTTGAAAAGGAAAAAGACAAATTTCACTATAGCTTTCTGGCCTGGACAGGGTCAAATGGAAAGCCGTATCTGCTTGTCTCCTCTCCGCTGTAATGTGGAAGCGTCCTGTGTTGACAACAGCTAGAGTTTAGCACAGATAGACTTGCAGAGCCCAAGCCTCTTTGGCCTCCTCTTTAATTTACTTGTGCAATTCGATTCCGGTTGTGTTTTTATTATCACAGCTGGTGCAACATTAATACTCGGCTCACTCTGTTTTTATGTGCAAATGTAGGAACAGACATATCTCATGAGGATGTGGCACCATGTAAGATGCTTCTGGACTAAATGAACCTGGGACTTGAATTTCATGGCCAGTGATAAGACAGAGAATCCTTCTATATCTGTGTCTATCTGTTCCTTGTTCTATCCCCTCCCAGGTTAGCTGAGTATTTTTGCATTAATCACCATGACATAGGCAAGGCAACTCAATTTTCTGCTCCTGTAGGTAAGGTGCACAACGTGGCATGAGGCATGAAACAGGCAAGGCGGGGGCTAATCTTTGGTTACTGGTGTAATTGAAATGCTATCCACACTGTAGGGTGCATTAAAGTCTGATAACAACGGTTCCTGTGGCCAATTTAAGTAGCTTGACTTCCCCTGGCTGTAAGGGAATAAAGCAAGGGGTGTTTTAGAGACAGAGCATTTTAGGTTGCTGTGGTGTTGGGGGTGTTGGTTGAGGGAGGAGGCTGATAGATAAGGCAGACAAACCTGGCTAATTCTCCAGGCATGTTTCTCATTGTGAGCCAGGAAAAATGAGAGAGTGAAAAAAAATGAATCACGGACCGAAAAAATCAATTGACCCTCGGGTGGCTTGTCAGGCTGCGAGTCTGATAAACCTAAAAGCTTCGTTAATGTCGGCCCGCCTGTATCCAACAGATAGAGCACTTTGTAAATGAACCCACTTTGATAGATATATTAAGGAAAGCTGTGAATAAAAGGCACAGACTTGTCATTTGTAAATAGAACCCCCGCTACATGGAATTAGAATGATAAAATGGGGTTCCATATAATTAAGTTTGTGTAAGACCTGAAAGCCGTGCAAATACCTTCCCAGAATTTTGAAAAGAAGCTGTCAGTTCAATTAATCTGAACATCACCCTGAGAATGTACTGAACAAAATTAAGCCCCAGATAAAACCTGGGCTAGTATTTTGATAAGTAATTCCTGTATCATTTCTTTGCTTCTGTGATCATTTTGTTTAATCCACCACCTCCAGTTATGTGCTAAGCCATCTACAAAGGCCCTGCTGGCCAGGCCACCAAAACCTTAATCCACCCTATAGCTGGTGTAAAACGGGGAGGGGGTGGAAGGCAGTTTTTTGCTTGTTGTGGGTGCACCAGTGGCAGTGCTAGGTAAGGTTTTGGATGAATGGGTTGGGTGTGGGGGCTGTAGGGGTAGCTTATGATCTGTGTCTGCTACCTTAAATATATCCCATTCAATACATATGCATCAGACCACAAAGATCACCGACTTAGCTAGTAACACTGTACCGATAACACCGGAACATCCCGGTAGCTTAAAAATAATAACCTTACAAAGGTTTTCTGTGTGTACGACTATTTGTGCACCCCTGTGTGTCTATATATGATGAACATAAACGGTTTTCACACTTTAGGAGCATTAGCCGTCATGGCTGGTGGGTAGAGGGAAGGCTAAGGCTTTTGGAAATAAACGGCAGAGCGATGCTGGCGGTGGAGATAGGGCGAGCGCAAATCTTGACTCACCAGTTGTTTACTTGTAAGATGGTGAGGCCTGTGTCTTGGGCTAGCTGCTTCTTCTGCTCTTCGGATGGGTAGGGGTGCTGCAGGAGCAAACAGAGAGAAAAGTAAAGCCACACGTGAGCATCTTTGATGAAAAGATTGATGAAAGTAATCAAGATATACTGTAAATCAAGATGGCGGCCATAGCCAACTGACCTTAAAAATACAAACATGTACATAACTTGGCCAATTTTAGATATTGCCCTAAAATTTACTCTAATATTAGCTAAAACGGATCCCCAACATGTTCCAGGAGCTAACAGATGCTAAATGTTTCCTAAAGTTTTGCCATTAACTTTGTTAAGTCACCTCTGTCAGTATGTTAGCAAAATATCTCATGAACCACTGTATGGATTTTGATGAAACAGTCAAGAAATGTTCTTTAGAGACATCTAAGGGCGGCTGTGGCTGAGTGCTTAGAGCAATCATCCTCCAATGCAAGAGTTGGGGGTTCAAATCCACCAGTAGTCACATACCAAAGTGTCCCTGGGCAAGACACTGAACCCCTCATTGCTTCAGATGTGTGTCCCATCAGTGTATGATTGTGATAAAGCTCTGATTAGTCTCTTTAGAATGATTTGTTCAATTATCTTTGTAGATATCTAGAGTGCTGTATGAATGGGTAAATGAGGCACAGATTGTGTTGTAAAGAGCTTTGAGTATATTGATAAGATGGAAAAGTGATATAGAAGTACAGTCTGTCTACCATTTCCTGCACCAACTGATAAACTTATTAGAGACAAACCAATTAAAGATGGCTGCCATAACGAACTGACCTTAGAAAACACAGAAATGACTAAACTTCAGTTAGTTTTACAAATGTTGAGATAAACTACTGTATAGCGTGGTTGTAGCCAACAGTTTTTCACAACACATATGCAAAATCTTTGCATAAAATGTTAGCATCGACATTCTGATGAAAATTTCACGATGTCATCGTTTAGTGTACATCTACAACTGATGAGGCTTCATAGTTACCACAGTTCATGATGGTCACCACAGCTAGTCAACATTAGTCAATACAAATGTGGCTATGATTCAGTCAGTCTTAGAGATAATAAACTAAAATAAAAGTTTGAGGTGGTAGTTGCTGAGCATCATTCACATAATCTGAGCAGATATTTTTTAATTATGCATGAGGTTGCATATAATATTTAAAAGGTTTGATCAAAACGACGTCTACTTTGTCAGTTCTCAACAATAGTTGATCTTAGTCTAAAACACTGATGTGAAACTCAAAAAGCGAAATTAATTCCTTCAAGGAATTCCAGACCTTTAATTTATTCAAAACATATTTGATGTGATGCGTTGTGTAACCAGGCTGCACCTTCTTGTGACCTCTTTCTAACCCTTCCTCTTCTTTGCACAGTATACACGTTGGATGCTTGCGAGTGTTCGCCCTCTCTCACACACAGTCCTACTTAAACTTTTGTGCTGAACCTGTCGGAACTGGCCAAACCAGTTTGTCAAAACCGTCAGCTCTGATAACTTCACACCTAATCCTTAGCCTGCCTACGCACAAAATACCTTATAGCGTACATACCGATCATATGCAATCAGTCAAGAAAAGCAAAATATAACAAAATAAATATGAACACACATTGACAAGACTTTCCAGCAGGCCCAGGACATATATCCTTTTATAATGCAAGGGGACAAAGAGAGTGGGTGCAGATTTGAAGTGAATACATTTATTCTTCCTTGAATGTCTGTCATGTTTGCTGGTGGTGCTCTTTCATAGAGAACAGCTGAATACAAGCTAAAGCCAAAAAAACTGAGTACTGTGAAATCCCCTCTCCAGTTTTGCCAAGAATTTCACCTGAAAATGAAATTCTCCAACAAGCGGCTGCAACGAGACTATTTGTGTCAGGTCCAATCTAAAAAACATTGGTTGATATAAATGGCAGACCTTGGGCTGCCTTGCTCCCCCTGGGCCTGCTATGAAGCATGACAAAACAACAGTGATCGCTGGTGACAGATGTCTTTAAGGGCCAGATTAGGAGTCGGGGCGCACGCAAACGAAACAAATGAGACACTATGTGTTTCATTCAGGCGCTCTAAACAGAGAGCATGTGCGTGCATGAGGACTTACACACGCACAAAAGCATGTGCAAACAGAAATACACACAGAGGCGTAAAACACATTGAAAGGCATTACACCTGCAAATAAAATCACGGTAAAAATTCCTTTTTAAAGGTGGCATCCAAGTTATTTTCTATTTTCAGATGTTTCAAGCTCCAGTGACAAACGTTCCTCTGCACAAGAAGCTCAACCGTCCAAACTTCTGCTTTGTCATTTTCCTCCTCACACTCATCAAAAGAGCAACATCCGTGGCTGGTGATGCTCGACTGGCTTGTGCTAATTGAATCCAATTTGAACATGAAATGATAACAGTTGCTCAAGAAGCATTTTCTCATTTACCGCAGAAATAATTGATGTAAGTGAGAATCTTTATCAGCAGACGGGAGGGTTTCTTCTTCCAGGTAGCCATGCCTGTTAAAATGTTTTAATTAAAGGGCAGATTAAAAAAGGGTTCTAGGAATGTGCACAATTAATAACAAACATAACTAAGATTGGACAAATAATGAGGCCCTGCTGCAGAGGAGGATTAATCTGACTCGTACTTGTGTACACAGTCCCCTTTAATATGCTAAAATCATTAACAAAGGAACAGTGATTATGGGTGCATATAGAAATACATTTTCTGATTGCCAGGTGCTGACATTTCTCTGGCTAACATAGGCCGAGGTGCTTGGCAGTGTGGGTAATGGTGGGGGGTATGTGCATGCATGAATTAAAGTTATTAAGGTGCTCAAGAGATGGCACTGTTTACAGAAACATATAAATTAAAAGTGTTCCTTGAAGGAATGCATATCGCCCGCTGCCTGTTAACGTTGAGATTTACACTAAAATCATCTTAGAAATGAAAAGACTCAAAACAAATCTGATTGCATTTAATCTGATCTTACAGGATCTAATTCATGGCAAAATCCAATGCAGATATTCCTGTTTTTAGTATTTTATATTGCTTTACAATGTAGCTTTTTTTTTTACATATTTTCTTTCATTTATTTTTAAACTCAAATGCTTTATTTTATGATTGTCTATTGTTGTCATCATTCTTTGTTGAAACCAGGTCTCTCTTGTAAATGAGTCCTCGAGGCTCATTGGGATTAACCTGTAGAAATATAGGTTGACTGAATCAATCTTTACCTTTGGATATTGTGTTACTTATGAATGACCGTCAGCTCTTACCACGCCAACGTTTGGCTCAGTATCTAAAAATCACAGAGGTATGACCATTTTTATGTGGTTGTTTAGCTGTGGAGGCCATCTTGAAGTGGACTGATTCCAAAAGGTAATCAGTTGCAGATGTACAACCGATAACTTTCTAAAAGTTTAAGTGGGCGTTCTGCTCTGCAGCTCCCTGCAGCCACAGCTAAATCTAATCAGCAGCAACTGAGGATCATCAGCTCGATGAGCAAGAGGAGCATGAACGGCTGCAGAGGACATCCAGTCAGCGCTGGAGCATTACCTGACAACAGTAGTTGTGCTCTGGCCTTTTACTTGTGAGTTAAACTGAATATTAACAGATTTTTTATTTCTCCATGCTCCCATTGTATAATCCCTGATGTCCTCCTGTCCCCTGGATCTTTCTCTGTGAACCTCGAGTTCTCCTGTGCCTCCTCAGCTGCCTCCACGTCTTCCTACCACTGGTCTGCCTCCTGCCTGGAACCATTGGGTCACCTCTCCCCACAACTGACTCCTGCTTCTACTGTAAGAAAGATCAGCAGAAACATTATCACCCCTGCTGACAGACCATTAACCATCTCCTTACTCTTCAGCTTCACCTCCCTGACACATTTGATAATTTTCTTCTTGGGTAAATACACATGTAAACCATATTGGAGTTTTGGTATCTGTTCTCTTCGGTCCTTGTATCTGGGTACAACCACAATCGTTACAGTTTCATTAAAATGTGTTCATTGACAATGTGTTAAGTAAGGATGTTACGCAATGTGTTGTGCTCAAAGTATGCGCTGAGGGCGATGCTCGGCTACTACCACCTAATCTTTAGCTCAGTATCTGTCAAATTGGCTGAGCTGCAGCTATTTTTGTGTTTTCTAAGCTTGGCTGTGACGGCCATCATGCTTTAGACTGAATCCAAAAGTTATTCATTGGTAGATGTCAACCTAATGTTTCATTTCTTCAAATATCATGAAAATCTGTTAAAAAGTTGAACAAGTTGTTCATTAAATATTTTGCTAACAGTACAGATAAGCACATGGGCACAAGAGAAAAATGTTTTTGCTCTGACTTTGCCTTTAGCAGTAGGTGATTCTGTTACAGAAATTGTGCACATCCTTCTGGCAGTCTTGTAAAAGGAGTGCAGCTTTCTTCCTCTCCCTTCTCCTTTGTGTTTCTACCTGACCTTGGTCACCACCTAAATACACTTGCAAATATACCAAAGCAAACACTTCCTCCTGCCCTGCTCACACAAACATAAACAGGCTCCAAGGTAAGGATGGTGTAGTAGGAACACTGGAAATGAGGAGTGGGTCATTTACATTGTATTAAGGCTTCCTCAGCCTCTTAGGCCCAGACCCGGTCATCAATCGCCTACTGTCAGCCAGAGCGTGCTCCAGCCTCATGATAAATACGCCATCCAGCAGCACGGCCCGTCCAGCGGCTACCACGTAATGAATGGTTTGAACAAACAAGAAAGATGTCTCATCAAGGAGAGTGGGGACGTTAAAGCCCCCGTGCACACAAAAACCCCTGAGTAAGGAGATTTACTCTAACTGCATAGATACGACACGAAAAAGTCCTATTTTATCCAACCCTCTCCCATTAACCCACTAATTCCCCTGATGCCACGTGATGGAGACATTCACAAACCTTAAATCTTCAGTAGGTTTTGGTACGTGCACATGAAATATGAAAACATTTACGAGCACAAATGATCCCTACGAAACCTTTGCTCATTCTCTACTCATCTGCTCTGAACTCTCTGTGTTGCTGTTCTTGCTGACCTTCTTGCTCTAACACATATATGTTGGAAGCCACCCACACAAAATTTACATTGTGGCAACTTTCCCTTTAGCTTGGTGATATGAAAGCTCAGAAAAGGGTGCATGATGGCAAATTAAACACACACACACACACACACACACACACACACACACACACACACACACACACACACATAAGCAAGTTGACTTGATGGGTCTGTTACAAAGCTGCAGCAACCGTGAAATTGGAGAATGACTATTTAGACCTCTGAGTAACCTCTTAATGTTAATTGCCACAGTTAAACCAACAACAACAAAGCACAATAACCAGACAATGAAAAAATATAAATTGTTTTTATTTAAAGTAAAGCTGAAGTGCACATTTTAGAGACATGTCAAACTAAAAGTACAAAGTCTCGTCTGATGTGTGTGTGGTTTTTTTTTTCCTGGATGGTTGTTCTCTACTCTCAGGAGACAACATGACATGCTTTTTTAATGAAGGAAACACAAATACACCGCAGGAACAAAGATGGTATTGATAACCTCCACTCTGGCTTCGGATTTGCTCAGCATGTCCCATTAAAGTAAGCTCGAGTCCAATATCCTTTAAAAAAAAGAGGAAGTAAAACAGTCTCAAAAATGAAGACGTTCTGTTCGTCAGGGCAGTAAAAGTCTTCAGTTTTGATGACTTTTTTGTTGATTTTATCAACTTTGAACAGCAATGTGCACAAAACCCCTCATGGCATGAGATTAGACAAAGACTGAAACAACACTCTGCCTGTTACAGAACATTTATATGACTGACTGCTGGTTAGATTACAGGTTTTCATGTGCGCTGTGCTCTCTGATAACATGGGCTGTAATAGTTCCTGTGGTTGCTGAACATTACTAGCTCTATCATCTGCTGGGTATTGTCCTTAACCCCCACCCTGAGCTCGGCTTGGCATTTCACCACAACACACATAATAACCACATGCACTGCTGGACCACTCTTACCTCACACCACACCTTTCACCCACACAGATTTCTATCTACTCATTCAACACCCAGTTTGCTATATATCACTTTGGTGCTCTCCTGACACCTATTTGCAGCCGTCATCAAATCCCACAGCCTGATCATTATACCGACTGCTCCATGCAACCCCCACCACTTTCCCAGCTCTGATGCTTCCGCTCCACCCACTGAACCTGCAGCAGAGCCTTGCATGAGCCGCTGGTGGACCCCATTGATTAATTACATCATCAGTGTGTGACATGAGTTATGGAGCCAGGTCACAAGGTTGCAGCGGCTTGCAAACCTATTCGATGCTAATGACTCCCAGGAAATCACAGGCCATTGGCTGTTTACCCGCAGCGCCATGGCAACACAAAGGATTTGCTCAGGATGACCAGTGTGATTAGACTCTAGTTATTTTGTGTGTTGGATAAGGATTTTTAGATATTCTGCATCTGTATTTTTTCATCCAGTTGAAGTATGTATTCATTTTTAAAATTAAACAGATGTAATGCCATACATTAATTTACAACAATGCCTGTTTTGTTCTGTCATCAATGATGAGCTGCAGTGTTTTCAAAGTCAAAGTCAACTTTATTGTCAGAACTGCAATATGTACAGGACATACACAGGATTGAAATTGCGTTTCTCTCAGTCCCTCGGTGCAACAGTAACCATTTAAACACTAAAACACTGAAACATTTAATAAACATAAGCATAAAATAGTAAAAGTGTAACACTGTCCTGAGTTTTTGCATAGTAGTATAAAAGTATGAAAATTTACACCAACACTAAAACTAAAACTAAAACACTAAACATTTAATGAACATAAGCATAAAATGAAATAATAAAAGTGTAATACTGTCCTGAGTTTTTGCATAGTAGTATAAAAAATATAAAAAGTATATCTATAAAATAAACTGAAGGTTCTAGCATTGACATTTGCAAAGAGTGGCACAGCAGCATATGAGTTAATGTGTTTTGTGCCTTTTGTGCCCCAAACATATTTTCTGTCATAAATGCCTTTCACACATTGATTGGTATCATTTTTGTTTTTAATCGTGGAAAAACAATAATAATATTCACTGTCAGAAATAAACGCAATCAACCAAGGGAGTGACATTTTAATATGGATTCTACACTGAGCTGGGGTAAGATTGGCACATTTTAAATATGACGTTGCCATTGCTAATAATGTTACAATTGGCTTCTTTGACAAATGACGATGAGATTGAATGCATATCAGCATTAATGAAAGATCAAACAGATATGTAAAAAAAAAAATCCAGTTGAAGTTTTTGAATTCATCATCACCTTACCCTGGTACTTGCAGTAGGGTTGAAGGAGTGCCTGTAACTTAAATGGTTCAATGATTTGATAGTTCTGCATGATTTAAACCCACAGAAACAATGCTGCTCCCGTTGATTTACGGCTTCATTTAAATCTAATTTATTGACTTTGTTCGTGTTTTCTTTTTTCTTTTGCAGTATTGCATTCTCACCCTTTTTTTTTTGTTGCAGAATTTGGCTGCCAGACATGGGAAAAATTAAGTATGATTTTTATTTATTTTACTTGGAACTACGCTGCTTCCTGACAACAAGCAAGAATGCTTCATGACTCAATTGCACTGCATGCTCGTCCACTGCACACACAGACACATTATGAACAGAGCTCACATGATGTCAAGCAACAAACCACACGCACAGCATGCCAATCTCTGATAACAGTTAACGACGGTACCTTTACATTTACACCTTGAACTCCCTGCATTCAGAACATACCACTGCACTCAGCGCTGTCTCTTCCACTTCGAGCTCCAAAGCTGCCACACTAAAATTACTCTCAATGGACTGCCCTCTGACAGTAGAAAAAAAGTGATGATTGCAAATACAAGTAAACCAGCAAGGCTTACTGCATCTATTATGGAGCAAAAGAGCCTCCAGTCTGTCTGTCTGCCTCTCTGACTGCCTGGATGGCTGGTAGGCTGTTTGGCAGTGCATCAGTACTACTCCTGCAGTTGCTTGCTACCATGCCCCCCCTCGACAACAATCACTGGCTGGGCTCCTGAAGCCAGCTCCTGGATCCCAGCCAGCAGCCTGTTTGCTCTACACCATTAATTTATGTTCACTGGAGACAGTGCAAGGTTGTAGGGAGGCTCTATGGCATAACTCCTCTGCTTGCTTGCCAAGCTACTGCAAGAGTAAAGTGGGAGTTGGAAGGAAGGAGGGGTGAAGGGAGAGCGGGTGAGGAAGGAGCCCTGGAGGATGTGAAAGATACAGGAATCTGATTGTACCAATCTCCATGAGGCTAAATAGTAATCACTCCCACACAATCCCAATGCACCCCCAGACATAACCATTGACCAGCAGAAAGAGGAGATGTTTACTGGATTTCTTGTCTGAATTCAATCATGCATAATGAAGTGAAAATACATCACTTATATACAATGATGGAAGTAAAACTGTATTCATTTTCAGCATAGAAATCTAGAAAAAAAACTTCCAAGCAAATACAAAACCACCATCACCCAGGACCTCAAGTGGGAGCCAACCATCAGCTCCCTCATCAAAAAGGCTCAGCAGAGGATGTACTTCCTGCGACAGCTGAGGAAGGCCAAGCTGCCGGCCAAGCTGATGGTGCAGTTCTACACGGCCATCATCGAGTCCATCCTCAGCGCGTCCATCACAGTGTGGTACGCCGGGGCCACTGTCAGGGACAGACACAGACTGCAGCGCATTGTGCGCTCTGCTGAGAAGGTAATCGGCTGTAGTCTCCCATCTCTCCATGACCTGTACGTCTCCAGGACTGTGAGGCGAGCAGGTCGGATCACAGCTGACCCTTCTCACCCTGCATACGGTCTGTTCGAACCACTCCCCTCAGGCAGGAGGCTTCGGTCAATTGGGACCAGAACCTCCCGCCATAAAAACAGTTTCTTCCCCTCTGCTGTCAGACTTTTGAACACTCATAACCATGTTACCTCATAACTTGCCTTGGTCGCTGTATTTTGTATTTTGATTGGGAATCACTGTATCACTGTATTTTTATTGCACCACTCTAATTGCGCTGTTTTTTAGTAGGTTTTGTTCACTGAATATTGTATTGATGTTTTATGGTTTATGTTTTTTATGTTTTATGTTGCTATATTTTATGCACCGTTATGCCGAAGCAAATTCCTAGTCTGTGAATCCTGTTCATTGACAATGGCAATAATAAACTGAATCTGAATCTGAAAATAGGAACCAAAGAGAAGCAATAGCTCTGGCCTGACTTCGCAACAGGTACATTTAGAAGGTGATCTTATTTATGACGTGCAGCTGGTGAGACGTCTTTATATAATTGTCCGGTTAAGATTGTTGCACTGTTTTTTTTGTTTGTTCACAGTGCACTGATGCTCTTCTGCAGTCAAGGGCTGTAATATATTTCCATCCGCAAAGTGAGAATACGTTTGTCTATCTCTCCTGCCGGTGGCAATTTCTTCCCCACTACCTTCTGCTTGTCTCCAGTCTTCTTCGTTCCACCTCTTCCCATTTCTCTTGCACTCATCTGATCTTGTCCCGCTATTTAAAAATTTCAGCTCACACTTTAAGCCGGGTCCTAGAGGGCAGGAATTTGGCCTGGTTTTTCAGACCAGTCTGTTGGCTTTGTTGTGTTAACTGCACGCTCAGAGGCACCCAGCCTCTATTCTATTCTCCACACTGGCTTGCCTGATGTCAGCGCAACAGTCCACACTTAACGCTGTATTATCTTTGAGATATCTTGCAGAGGTGGCACGGCAGAGCAGTGGATAGAGCTGTCGCCTCTCAGCGAGAAGGTCGCACAATCTCTTCCAGGCCTGGGGCCTTTCTGGATAGTTAGCATGATCTCCTTGTTGGGGTTTCTCAGGGTACTCTGGTTTCCTTCCACAGACCATTAACAAGTATGTTGCATTTTTTGGTAACTCTAAGTTGTCCCTAAGTGTTGGTGAGAGTGTGAATAGTTCTTAATTTAATTTGAAGCTTTGTGGCCCTGTAATGGACTTGCAGCCTTTTTCAGAGTGAACCTCACCTCTCGCACAATGACTGCTGGAGACAAGCACCAGCTCCCCAAGACTGGGAAACATAAATGCAGGAAAAGAAAATGGATGGATGGATAGATGGACATCTTGCAGAAAAAAAGAACATTTTCTCACAAAAACTTTTGCTTTTATTAAGTATATAACATATTCCATTCATCCACTTTATTTACCACCTTTCTTTTTTGATCATGCTGGTGCCTTTTATCAGTGGTCATTGTGTAAGAGATGGCACCATTGACAGATACATTTTATTTTCCACATTGAACTCTTTTGTTCTTCTGTTGACTATGAGGTCACAAGTGAAATAATCAGTGTCCCACTTTTGTGAGGTACTTTAAAAACATATGAGCTAATTTCATCCACATCACTTCTCCATGCTGCCTGACATAAAGTCACTGGGAGTTCATGCAACAGTTAATAAAACTTTGCATTGGCCGGTTCATGCACAGGTGAAAGCAGCAACCTTTAGAGCTGACAACGAGGATCAGTACATGTATTAGTAAACCTCTAACATGGACTTTTCAGTGCCTTGAACATTCAGTTCTACTAAAAGTAAACTAACTAATTTAAATAATAACCAACGTCATTGAAATGAATTCATGCAAGCATACTAAAGCTTACAAATAAAAAATGGGAAGACACATAGAGCTACTGACAAGACAGTTAGGCATTAGTGATAAAGTCTGTTGAAAATACAAGTTCTCTCTCTAAGATAATCCTCTCACCCCATTGTGTTCTTTAAACTTTGTTTAACTCTCTATGTCAAAGTAAAGTGAGGCTGATCTTCAGTTGAAACAGAATCAGATTTTTTGTATAGAGATGGACAGACTGAGATAAAGAAAGGTGGAGAGGGTGAGTGCTTCAATTTTCAAATGTAGCTTCTGAGAGTTTCCACTTGACGGTTTTCCTTTCCTTTGTGTACTAGAGAAAAAAGTATTCAGATACACAACCATCACCTCATTTAGCTGCTTTTGCTCTCTCTTTCCAGTCCATCCTCTGTCTCTTTAAGGCTGCACATTCTCCAGAGAAAGGCCACTACGTTCTAATAGTGAGCCCCGGGATACAACGACAAGAGCACAGCCACTTACAGAAGACAAACAAGAACCCCCTCAGGGGCAACTATGGAATGTCAAGCCAATTTGAAAGATATCATAGGACATTTGTAATGTCAATTTTTGTTTTCAGGTCAGGAATCAAAGGCAAACATGGTGGTTAACATTTGTCCATTACATTGCAGGCAGGAACACCACCTCCCTCGCCAAAAAACAGCTGCAGGGGACACTTCCTGTTTGCTAATGATGCTAAATGTGTTCAAGTCAACCATGTCAAATTTTCTCCCCCCTCTGAATGGACAGCTGGGGTGGAAACTAGCATTTTCTCTTCTTTTCCAGTACCTCTCTTTTTCCGTATTTTACATGTTGAAGCACTTGTGAGACCAGGACAAACACTTCGGATCACGTCCCTTACCAGAAACAGTGACATCACAGAAACCGTTCGTTTGAGATTACAAGTGTTTTTGTGGCATGAAGCCAACCAAGCCCTGATCAGTCATCACCCTGTCCCTACCTGTTGTGTCTGTTCTCCTTCGGACTACAGTCTCTGCCTTTCAGAAATGCAAGTCTCCTTTCATCTAGGTGTGTATGAGTCAAGGAGATTTCTTGTGTCATTGCTCAACACCCAGAGGCGGCTGAGCACACGTATGGACTGACAGATGCCCTCAGGATCTTTTACTTTTCTAATGTCATGTAATGTTGAAAAAAACAGAATTACATTTGAAAACAACAACAACTACAACAAAA
>JBBPBX010036102.1:0-11251 GCA_038048925.1 Garcialebias charrua | reverse complement strand
ATTGACCCGCTCAGCCTCCGTCTTTGATGTGGACTGGTCTCTTTCTGAAAAACTAGTCCATATGTTCAGAGGGAGGAAGACAGAAAAGATATCAAAAATTGAAAGTGAGGAAGTTGGAGTGGAGGGTGCAGGAGGGAGTGCATGTGAGAACAAGAGGCATGGCTCGCAGTTATAAGGACCCCACTGTGCAGGAATCCCACAGCCTGCCTCTGGACTGTGTTGGGTAAAACAAAAGCATGCATTTGAGAAGCGCAGGAAGAGAAGGGAGAAAATCAGGCAAAAAGGCAGGAGTGAGATTTGTTGCAGCTATGGGGTCCCATGACAAACCAAACAGCGCAACACATAGTCTGCTTTTGATTTCTACTCAGTGCTTCCATCCCTCAACCTTTCGTCTCTCTTTGACTCCCAACCCTGTTTAGCCTGTTTTGCTGTTTCCATGCTCATGCTCCTTTTTTTCCCCTTTTGCGTTTTCCTTCTTTTTGGTGTGAGATGAATATCAAAGTGGTACTGTGGCGGATTGGAAGGCCTGCAGCAGAATCTCATTGGCCTCCATGGTCCCCTGCAAGAAGCAGCCGCCATAGCAACAGTAGCAATAGCTCTTTCCACTATTCCACAATCTACCAAGGGGGCAATAAGTTCCGTCTGCAGGGTGAAACCCAGAATGGGTTAGAGGTAATTTAAGGGAACTGGCTCTAAGGTCTGAAACCAAAATCCTCCTCTTGACTTTGTTATGAGTAAAATAACCCCAAATGTAAAAATGTAGAAAAGCAGCATAGAATCAACAACCCCTATCTTAATAACAGCTTTTCCACCAGAGACATCACAAAATAACATATGGAGTCCCTTATTACAAATGATGACATTCCATCCTACTTCCCATAGAGTTAGCTCAGTCAGCCTGAATCAGTGTTATGACTACAGAAGCAACTGACAGAGCTGAAGGCAGGGAAATGTTCCCAAACTGGGGTCTAGTCTCACTGGAGCATGAGGCCTCAGAAAAAGGTCTTGTCAGCTTTGTGCATGTGGATTCTTGAAAGAGTCTCTCACTGCTCAGAGCGAGTTTATAAATCTGACTGCCATCAACAGGGCTTTGCTCTGTTTGTTGTCTGCTATGGTCAGGGCATGTGCAGTCACCTCTGCAGGGAAAGTCAAACTCACGCTGTGCTCCTTCTATTCAACGAGGACACCCCTGTTGCAAAATCACACTCTAAAGAAATGAATATTGCATCACATTTCAGTGAACTCTTTGAGCTCTTCTTTTTTTTTTTGCATTGTTGTACTTGGCAATATATTTTTTTTTTTCTTTTTTGCAAACACTATTTTCACATAGCCTAATCACCTCCATGCAGCGGGAATGTGTTATAAACAGTCCCTGAGCGAGAGCACTCGTCTCTGTTACTTCATTAAACAACCTGCATTAAGATGCAAACAGCAGGAATGAAAATTAACAGCAAGGGAAGGCAAATGAGAGGAAACAGGGAGGAGAAGTGCTGGGGTTATGCGTGTACCCTTGCATTTACAAACACACAACAGCAGGATGCTAATATCCAATAAGTAAACCTGTGAGATTTAAAAAAATCAAGCAAACAATAATAATAATTACTATATGGCAATATGTAAGCACTTTTCTACTACCAATTGCATGGTGTATGCAAGGTTAATGTGGCATGTTTTATGTGTGTGTGGATTCCATGTGGGGTGAGTTGGCTTTGAAGGGGAACTGTGACAGATCTGGATTAGGGGGCAAAGTGTAAAGGTCTGATGCCAGAGCATGAAATGAATTAGAGCTTATTACGTTCAAATGCAGCACTAAATCTCTGGAACAGCTACCATCTATGCCAAAACTCACTGTAAACAGTCAGCGCTGCAACACACGGATGCTTGAGTGCAGCACAGCAGCTTGCAATAAAATGACAAAACTTGATGCAGTTCTTACAGAAAGTATAACGAAACTAAAACGCTGAAATAAGAATACATGAAGATTTGTTTGCATTCATGTATATTTGTATGTGAGGCTTTATCGTTGCTGTCTTGACCTGACGTGAGAGGAACAGATGGCAGGCAGCGGTGGTTCGTGTCTGTTTTCCAGGGTCGCTGAGCAGCCAACCCACCGACTCGACAATAGCTAAACTAAATCTCAACTCCTTCAAAGGTCTCCTGTGCACTCATTACCAGCAACTTTCAATGACTGCGGTGATAAACATCTCCAAACTATGTTATATTGTCACTCACATTTGTTTTGCAAACACTCACAAGGCAGCTGGTATTGCGACAAAAGAAACATGATGACTCTTTTTCCTACTTCTTCCACCGTTAGTCACACATTTGGATAGTGGCAGTGAACCAAATCGTCGCCTGTGTTGCTACGGGTGACTGGAGAACTGACTTTTGGGTTCCTGAGGCAAACAAGCACATGACAGATTAGTGTGTGGGCCTCCTCCAGGCTTCCACCCCGTGACCCTTAGGAGCCCCTTCGTTTACCCCCTCCCTGTTCATGCTCTTATACCCACTCCTTTGTCTCCACGCTCTCATCCAAACTTAAAACAACCTAAGAAGGTGGAAAAGCAAACTGATTCTCAATCATGGAGGCACAAGTTGTTCAAAATGAGCTGGCCTTAAAAAGTAAAATCTTTTTTAAAAGACAATTTAATGAAATTGCATAGAATTATGAGATACACTTTTTTTTAATAAAGCATAGCAATAAATCTGTTATGTAGGTACCCTCAAAAAGGGAAAGAAAGAATTATGGTGGTTCAGTATAAAAGGGACTGAGTACTTCAAACTATTTGCAGATGTGTGTTTCCACTATTTGAAGGCAGCTTGTAGTGGAACAACACACAGGGATTAGAGGACAAGAGGAGCTTAAACAAAACTGGCGATACCGCAGGCCTGACAGTTTAGTCTACACAAACAAAGTGCCCTTTCCTTTTTGTGGGATGAACTTGTACACTTGTTTATCGTATGTAACAAACATCGGTTGCCAGGGTTCGGTCTTGCCTGTGCCCATGTCTTCTGAATGACCCTCGCTGGCTCTTTTTATGTGCATCTATAAAGGGTGGCAGAGAGAGCAGCTCCCACAGGAGGGCTCGACCTGACGATGACACCCTGTTGTCATGGAGACTAATGCTATGTTCGGCTTGGGTTGGGAGTGTGTGGGCTGGGGGGCTGGAGCACTGTCACTGGTGTATCTAATGATGTTTGCAGCACAATGCTCTCAGCTCATCAAAGCTCCTCACTTTTGCGATATTAGCATTGTTGTTGCAACACGCGCTCAGAAGTTCTTGTTCAAGTGTTCGTAAAAGGTGTGCAAAAACACACAAAAAGTTTTTTATTGCTTAACTTTAGTAGAAACATGGTTCAAAGCGTTACAGACCAACGGTCTGTTGTACTGATAACTATAAAATGTAATCTAATCACACCTAAACATTTCACTTCTGTGCATTTAGTTCTACTTCACAGTCCAAAGACTCTCTAAATCACCAAAGGATATATCACTTCCCTTTCAAGGAACCCAGGGGACCAGTACACCTGGCTTAGCAGCTTAACAGCATTTCCCAAAACACCCGGGCCAAAGGGTGGCCCAGTACAGAACCTGAGATGCTTGATACTTAAAAGGGCTACCTCCTTACATCTGACTGACCAGTCTCGTGCTATCGCGTGGCCCTTCCCTCCCTCCTTTACAGTTCACACTAAAACTTTTAACTAGTGACGCTTGCTCCTGAGGTCCCTTATTTATTTTCATTGAGGGTTTGCATTAGTCAAAAGACAAGGCCAGGGCTCATATTGGTTTCTTTGCATCTGAGTGCTTCCTGTTTTCATTGCAAGGCCGACCCTTGTCTTTACAGGGGTGAGCGAGGGCTAGAAGGGGTGAAAGGGAAGGAAAGGCCAAGGGCACCAAGGGGCTAATTGTTAAGTTAAAGTTTGCGTCTTCCAAACATAAAAGAGCATTTTTTTACAAGAGTTAGAAAAAAAACGTTTTCCTCATTTTCTCATGAATCCCTTCAGATTCTTATTATCTACAAATCAAGTACCCTCCTCTGCACCGTAGTTCTTTCTTTTTGAAGAGTAGCAGAACATTTTACCCCTAACAGTGAAGTTTACCTTTCTGATAACATAATCTCCCTGTAGTATAGAAAAGCTTATACCAACAGTCTGGGATTTCCCTTCCCCTAATGTGGCTGGAAGACATCCAGAAACACATGGAGAGAGAAAGGGAGAGGGCTTGGCATTAGTTAGAAAAAAAAGCTGGAGGTAGGATAGAGCGGAGTGGGGAGACGGTCTGACCCTTTTCTGCCAGCCAACATCAGCTGATCTGTCCAATGTTGTCCAATTACATGTGGGACATTTCAGGCTGCCAGGTCACGTGGTCTCCTGAACAAGGGCATATGGCCTCATAATAAACGGGGTTATAATAGCATATCTTCTTCATGTTTTGTGAGATCAATATGTCCAAGGAGTGCACTTTCCTCTCAGATGGAATGCTGCTAGAGGTGAATATGAGTTGAATTTTGTTGTCTTCCTGTATGCGAAGAAAACAACCGTGTGATTTCTCCCGAGAGAGTGTGAGGTCAGAGTGAAGCCTCAGAGAGGAGGGGAGAGGGAGAGGGCAATTTTGTTATAGTGAATCTAAAAGCCAACAGTTGTTACTATTGGCCTGTGTTGTTTTTCTGTGTGTGAAGGGGGGGTCCTGTCCTTTTGAGCTTTTCAGAAGATATGACAATGGCTGGATGTTGAGAACATATGTAGGGAGACCCCTGCGGCTCATGGAAGAGGAGCTCCATGCTGGCCCCCTCAGTTTGAGAAAATACAAGGCCGTTCCTTTCACTCCTCACCCCTCAGTTAATGAATGCGTGAATGGCAGAATGCCGCTATAGGCCATTCAGGGGCCAAAGTCCCCAAGAATTCACCCTTGGACAAATGCATCCAGCTATGGCAAATACATTTGCTTAACAAATTAAAAGAAAGGAGAATGGTTAATGTGTGTGTGTGTGTGTCTAAGAGTTTATGGGTGTGAGAGCTGGATGGTGAGAAGAGAAGGGGGATAATTCAATTAGTCCTCTTCCTCAGCAGAGAAACGAAGGCAGGTTAAAAGGGAGGGATTATTATTTGTACAAGACTGACCAAGGCTTTGCACAAAAGAAACAAATAAAGATTGGAGAACATCTACAAGCAGGGGACGTGATAAAGGAAAGAGGAACAGAAAGAGACGCTTTGAAAGCTTTGCTTGATCTGAATTAAACCAGTCTCTGAAAGATGTGTTCATTTGGACTCTTCCCTCTTCATTTCTAGCCTCTCTTAATTTGAAACCCATTTCTAAAGCATTCTGACAACTATTTCAAAGGATGTGTGTAGAAGGGAATATTGAAACTGTGTGAGGATTTCATTAGGAAAAATGCAACTCTTTGATACATAGAATAAATTTCACCTTGGCAAAGCATTTAGATTATAATCTCAGAGGGAATTCCAACCAGCATTTTCTTTGCTCAGGGGAAGAAAACGATCACAGTGAAAAGCAGGATTCTAAATGTAAAAAAATCCAAAAGTTTTGTTTTCTTCGTGGCCTGAACATGAAGCTGGCGCTCTTTGGTAAGAGGACTCCAGCCACGGAGCGACGGAGCTGTGAACAGCTGTGAAGTCATTTTGATAATGATGAGAATAATAAGCGTGCAGACTGGCGTGGTGGAGCTGCTAAGGCCTGCGAGGCTCAGGGCTTTGCTGTTGCAGCTTCACTGCTCCTGAATAGATAAAAGTGATTAAAGCACTCCTGATTATCCCTGACCAATATGTAATGGATTTACAGCCCTTTCAATTAGGCTGTGTTTGCTGGCCGCTTATTACTTGGGCTTTTGGTTAGGTAATCAGGGTAGAGGGGGCTTTGAGCTGAGAGTGGGCACTTTGGTATTGGTAGGGGGGCTATATGGTGCAAAAGGGGCGCCTGACCCTTTTAAATGTGGGCTTGATGTTAAAAACCTCTGTTCTATACCAACGCTATTGAACTTTGTCTGTTTTTTTTTTACTTTGCTCATCCCCCACGCCATCCCATCTCCTCCAGCACAGAGTCACACACTCAGGCAGCTTTGTGCGCCCCGATGTCACCACCTCACACTGAAATCTGACCTTGGTAACAAAATCAATACAGTCAGATGTTCTGTTCATGTCATGACATTAGCGAGGGTGAGGGTCCATGTCGACCACCCTCGTTTACAAAGACACAAGCAGAAGAAGTGACTCGACCATATATTCCTCGAATATGTGTAGTCTTTAATGCTAAATTATGTTGACTGTGTGTGTGTTTGTGTCAATAAAGCATCAAAGTTTTCAACCTAAGAGTTTGGAAGACAAACAAGCATCAAGTCAATCAGGAAAAAAAAAATCAAGAAAGTTCTTTTTGATCAAATTCACAAAATACATTCTGGACTTTGCATTACAGAAGTAGCCATTTTCTACACCCTCGTTCTTTAAACACTTGTGATCAACCACTCTGTCGCTTTATCAGTTGAGAAACTTTCTTCTTGAGCCAAGTAAACAGTCCAGACTGATTAGATTGACCTGGTCATTGTATCTCTAAAGGCAGGTGAGCATCACTCTTCACTCACCTGCACAGTGTGTGACAGGTGTGTATGTGCTTCTGTGTTGTTTCTTTAGAGTCTCGTGTGCATCCTTACAACATATTTGGCTTTGCTTACCGTGAGATGCTGAAAAAGCCACGCCCTCATGATGTTTGTGGCCACCTTGGGGAAAATGCCGCGCTTTTTCTGCCTCTTCTTATCCTTGTCTGGGTCGTCGTCATCCCCTGTGCCAGGCGACGCCACGCTGTTGTCTAAGCCATCTCCTGGACGGAAACCAAAGCCAGCATTAAATAACACCACGGACCACACCGCAGCCTCAAAGCTCGCTCATCCAGTCAGAGCTGGGAGTGTTAAGGTTTATGAAAGATGAATAAAATGGACAAATACCACAGATATTGAAAAGTGGAGCACTAAGGCCAAAAGATTTGATGCAGCGAGGATGACGAGGTAGGATGGATTTAGATAGCCTTAAACAAAGGCCTGCACAGAGATAGAGGGGTTAACAGAGAGGCCAAGAAGAGCTGTTCTTTACTCCAGAGCATGAAAGAGGGGAATAACTGTTATAAAGTTATGGTTTGCAACTAAAACACTGTGTTTCTAATTCTTTTTCTGAATAGGAGGAGCAGGAAAGAAAAACAAATTGGACAAGGAGTCTTCAAATGCAGCAGAGACTAGGACTCATGTCATTAATTCAATTACATTTGCATGCTTGACGTAACATAAAGCATTTTATTCCCGCCCTTTGAAGAGAGCCAAAGGGGACAGAAAAAGGAAAAGACGATACGAGCAGATTCATGAATTCATGAACGTTCAGTTGAGTGTTTGTGTAATTTGAGGAGGTTCATTGTTGCAATTCAATGAGCAGAGTGAACTTGTCGTATGCATCCCCCCATCCTTCCCCAAACTTACAATCTCCCCCTGTCCCACCCCCTTTGCCTTGGCAGAAGATTAGCATGAGAGGCCAACGGCGACTTTGCCTACATTAATGTCCATCACTGTTTGATTTCTTGATGAAAACATGAACATATTCCTCCTTCAAGCTGAAGTTTCCATCTTTGTCCCAAGCCTTTTTTCTTGTTCCTCTTCCCTGGCATTAATTGTGCATTAGCAAAAATGATTTACTTTTAACAGTCGTGGTTATTTTTTCTTGCCCCCGGGCTCAAATGCCTTGAAAGCCTTCCTTGAGGGCATCTAAATTATGTATCTGAAAAACTCCTCCACTAAGGAAGAGAAGGACCCTGACATTCTCAAAAGTCAGACGCACATGTCTTCCTGTTTTTGTGGAGGCATCAATCACAGCCACCTATGCACGCCTTAATCTCACATAAATATTTTAACTAATAACATTAAAAAGAGGGAAAGAAAAAGGATCCGACTGGTGGCGTAATCAAATGCAAAATAAATGTAGACTACAAAGCCAACAGGGACTCACATTTCTAACTTTTTTGGGGCCGTTCCTTTTATATTTCTCAACTTCATTTTTTAAATTATTTCCCTTCTCCGTCTTTCTTTGCTGTCTGTGCAGTGTTTTCCTTCCACATCATTAGTGCAGAGCCACACAAAAGAGGACAACAAAGAAGTGCCGACTTTGCGCTCTGTGTGTGAAGTTAAAAAAGCAACGGCCCTCCTGAAGGACATATGGGAATGGGGACACTGACAAGGGGTGTTGTAATTGTAGAATGGGCATTCATTAGCTGCAAATGCCATAAATCCCAGGCTAAGTACGAATCCTTGTTCAGGAAAGCCTAAAACAATAAACTTTGGTCCGTACCCTGACTGTGAGGGGCTTCCTGAGAAATGCGACCCAGACGGAAGCTAAGTCTAACTCCCCCAGTTTGCTTCGAAACCTCAACAAAAACACAACTAGTGAGCTGTGAATTTTAACCACCCCGCCTTTGTTTCTCTGCTTTTGAGTTTCAATGAATACTGTTTATGCACACTTCCGTGTTTGTTTGGATGCCGCTAGGTTTTGTGTTGATTTTTGAGCTAGTCTCCAAATCCCCCTCCCGCTGTGAGCAGTCAAGCTCGTCCAATAGAACCGTGCAGTGGCCAAAAAGCTGGCAGATTAATTTTATTGACGTTTCCATTTTCACTGCAATGTGATAGCCTTCCCCTGGCCAGGGCCAATGCGACCCGTGCGTATTTACAGACTGACCTGTCACTTCATTACCCAGCATGCTTGCTGCCTCCTGCCCTAGCCCGCAAGGATGAAACCAGACCCCACTGCTGTTCAGCTCCTCTCAGTCTTCCATGCACACGGATATTGGCGTGTACCCACAGATCAGACTTAGCTTTCAAGCAGTAATTCTATGTACAGTACAGGTATATTAGCTGTTAGCAGACACACCCGTGTTCTCACAAAGAGAGTGTGGACTTAATAAAAAGGAAGGAAGAAAGAAAGAAAGAAAGAAAGAAAGAAAGAAAGAAAGAAAGAAAGAAAGAAAGAAAGAAAGAAAGAAAGAAAGAAAGAAAGAAAGAAAGAAAGAAAGAGATGCAAGCAGGGCAATGAAGAAAGAGTATAAATAGAATAAGGAAGATCCAACTTGCTCAACCTCATTACATCTGAAGGAGAGCTGGTGCTTTGCATCCACCCCCACTCCTTTCTTATGAGCCTGAGAAGTAACGCTGCAGGGCAAATTGTCCCAAACGCTAATGGCTTCTGACTGTTCCCTGGCAACTCTGCCATTCTAACCTGCGTGGATGTGCACTCTGGAAAAAAAATTGGGTAAGGGAAAAAAGTGCAGGGCAGAGCAGAGGGAAGCGTCCCATCATCTGGCCATGTGACACAGATGGGGGTTGGCTATTAGGAGGCAGTCGAAAGGCCTAAGGGAGCCGAGGTGCTGGAGTGTAGCCCCAGGCACTTTTGGAAAAGCAGCGCCCTTGGAGATGAAAAAAAGACAGCAGCACACCCTCACCCACCCACTCTACCCTCTCTTTCTTTCTTCCCTAAACCTTTTCTCCTCTCCCCTTCCCTCTGCCTCCCTCTCTCACTCCATCAGATCTTGACTTAAAGTGCTTGCAATAAAACTTTTGCCACATATTTTCATATGCACAGCAAATCAGAGAAAGTGTAATCAGGCAAGAAGACTATGGCCGGACCCAACGAGGGTAAGAGAGAGTGAATGAGCACTAACAAACAAACAAGCTCAAGTCCAAATGCACATTACGCTCACATGCATCGCCTTTCTCATCACCAGTGGGTGGTTATTAAAAATGCATTCAGATATATCTCCTTGTGAGTAAATTGGTCTCAGGGCTGAGCTCATTATCGGGCTGAGAAAGGACTGTAAACACATTGCAACTGTGCTTATCTAATGTTGGCACAGTGTAGGCCGCTTCAAGAGTCCTTGTAGGGGGAAAAAATAATGTGTCACACACTTTCTGCTAGGAGTTAAGAGGACTTTAAAGAAGGCTCCACCAAGTCACACACACTCTTATACACCCATATGTGCACAAACACACACCAGTCCCTCTCAGCGGTGGTGGGTGTTCTGTCAGGCAGAGGAGCAGTGCGGCAGCAGCAGAAGCCCACAGGCCCGAGGACGAGCTCAGTCAATCTAAATCTGGACTTTGTTGTGGAGCAGTGCTCATTTCCCCTCATAGCCCAGCTACTTGAGGTGATCCAAACACTGAAGTGTGAGAAGCTGTCACCTCCGATAAAATCCAGGACCAGCTCCATGCCTGCCTGCTCCCCCGGTGTATGAGGGGGTATATATATGTGTGTGTGTGTGTGTGTTTGCGTGTACATGTGTGTGTGCTTTTCTGACAGTGAGTGTGAAGGGTGTGGGGGGGGATGAATTCCAGCTGCTGTGATTTGCCTTGGGACAAAGGTGCCATGGTTGTACAGTGGGTTTGACACCACAGGACTCGGGGTATCTCACAGTGCTCAGATCAAATGGTTGCTAGGGTTTTTCACATATTCACAGCATACCCAGCAAAAAAAATAAAATAAAACACTCTCCAGGAGTAGGGCCCTTAAAGAGATTACCCGCTGAGGTACCAGAACCAAGTCTCCTATTAGACATTACCTAGAGGGAATATATTTGTAGGTTGCAACCAAAGCCTTTCAGAGATAACCTTCACAGATGAAGGAACTCAAGCTAAAGGCCCTTGAAGGCTTTACACTCTGCTGAGCTTGTCTCTAACCTATGAGTAGGATCGGAAGGGCCACATTCTGTGATTCTCCAGCACCAATTGGAAAGGTCCAGACAATTTGTGACCTGTAGCTTCCCAGCAGAGCTAATATACACTTGCGTATAATAAAAAAGAGAAGAAGAGTAAATTAAGAAAAAGAGAAGACCAAAGATCGGGGAGGGTTGCTTCCCAGCGGGTGAAAAAGCACATCAATGTGACAGCTCTCCATTTCTTTACTACATTAAGCAGTGTGTTGTGTGCATAAACAACATACTCCAGTTCACTGCATTCCCTTCACAGCGAGAGCTTGCTCTTATTACTAGAGAAACCAGGAGAAAGATGGGGCAGATGACAAAAGGGAAAGGAGTACCGGTAACTAAGGCAAACTCACTCTTACATAATGCCCTCTGAGACTATGCACATGCCTATAGAGTTCTGCCTGATGAACTGATACTTAATAACAAGTATTGCAGTGCCAAACTCGCTATTCTACAATATCCTCTGTGGATCTTAAGCCATGGATGATTGCACTTTATCTTCACCCACAC
>JBBPBX010036101.1:17308-31675 GCA_038048925.1 Garcialebias charrua | reverse complement strand
GGGATCCTGTATACATAATGTTGTTCCATGACATGTACCACATATGGTGGAATGACAAATAAAGAACATAATCCTTGAACTCATGTTGATTTTTCATGGATTCTGTGTCTAACAATCAGACACGGGGAGATTTGAGTCTGAACAAAAAAAAATAAAGCTGATCACAACATGGATTATTTTTGTTAGGCAAACTTAACCTTAATTTGTGAGTTCTACTGTTCAGGACTCACCTCACTTGGAAGTGTAGGTGTAAAACTCAGTTTCAATGCTCTGTTTGAGCAAACCAGATCAAGTCCAGTTTTGACCAAAAAAAAAAAAAACTTTAAGTTGGTAACAATGGTCACTTTCTTTTTATTTTTTAAAATGTATTGAATGCATATTCCTGGCACTTTTAATCTAAATTAAAAAGTGCAAAAATCAAACAATAGTATATATAGCTTACAACAACAACAACAACAAAAATGCAACACTTGTACAAATAGTTGTCAAACATGATTTGAACCTTAACCTTTTGTTGCCAAATGTATTTGAAAAATGTATCCAAAAATGGTAATGAACATTTGGGTGTGTCTGTTGCTCCTATATATGTTTTGAAAAGGAGCTCTGCAGACACAAGGACCCAGCATTCTCTGTGCTGCTCAGACTGCAGTTTAATTACCAGGACAACTATTCACACAGGCGTTCAAATCATCATGAAGACAAAGTGTTTAATAATAGTTGTCCTGCTGATGGCAGCTTGTTTGGTTGTGCCCTTTGCTGAAGCCAGACGTGGCGGCGGTGGTGGTGGTGATGGCGGTGGTGGTGGTGATGGCGGTGATGGCGGTTATGGCGGTGATGGCGGTGGTGGTCGTAGTAAGTTGGATTTTTTTTTCTTTTGTGTTAATCTCTAGCTGTTTTTGTTTGTTTGTTTGTTTTAATAATAATCTAGAAAGACACCCTCATTAACATTAAGCCACCACTTCTCTAAAACCAGGAAGGTGTCGTGGGTATTCATCTGGGAAATATTGCGAATCTGACTGGGAATGCCATCGCTGGCAGTACTGCTGCCGTCATCGCTGCCACAACTGTAAGTCATGTTCCTATGAAATGTTACAAAATGTAGAAATAAACAACCTGGTTAAGTCAAGATACTGAATGTCCTACAGGTTTAGCTGAATAATGTGAACGTCCTCTGACAAAGCTTCCATGTGTCATGTCAAAACCAGTAATAGGGTTCAAGATGTATCTGATGGGTCCTAGGATGGATTGAAATAGAATTTCTGATATCACAATTTGATTTTACAATAAATGGACTTCTACTGTATTTTTGGTGATGGAGATTAGATTTTTACCTACAAGTCATCTCAGAGACAGATGTGTTTCCAGCTACTGTTTAGATACATGTTGGAGTGGTAGTAGTATAACATGGTGGTAGCTAAGACTCACGAGATAATTCACTAAGAGAAAGAGTCAACAGCAACTGTTAATGCCCAAATGTTTAATTAATATATCAAAACAAATATTATACAAAGTAGTTTAAGAATGTGTTGGTGATCATACTCAGCTATGGCCACATCAAATGTATCTTCAGTATTTGTAAAACTGGCTGAGTTTGAGCCATTTTCATTTTGGATGAAGTTGCTAAACTGTGGCAGTCATCTTGAATAAGGTTAACTCCAAAACTGTATCAAATGTAGAATTACAGCAAATGATTATTTCATAAATATTTTTAAAAGCTGTAATGGTTCCTGGGAGCCCTTTCCATAAAAAACAGATTCCTCTCAAAACTCACATGTTGTCAGAAAACATTTAAAAACCTCAGGATTTAATAAAGTAGTCGTTAATAAGAATGTTAAATATATTTAGGTGAAGAAAACATTGTAAAAATTGTTTTCAAAAAATAAAAAACATTCAACAATCTCATTTTTCTATTTTTTTCACAGCATTTCCCACAGTTTTTGAACATTCTGAACATAACTTTTGTACAACTTTTTCATCACCTAAATATATTTAACTTTCTTATTAATGACTACTTTGTTAAATCCTGATTTTTTTATATGTAGTCTGAAAATATGTGAGCTTTGAGAGGAGTCTGTTTTTACCACCCACTGCTTAAGGGAAAGGGCTGTCAGGAACCAATGCATGTACGGTACATCCATCCATTATCTTTTAACCGCTTCTTCTATTTTGGGTCACGGGGATCGCCGGTGCCCATGTCCAGCAATCACTGTGCGAGCGGCGGGGTACACCCTGGACGGGTCGCAAGTCCATCACAGGAACCACTACAGTTTTAAAAAATATTTCTGAAATATTCATTGGATGTACTTCTACAGTTGAGTTTTGGAGTTAACCTCATTCAAACTGACTGCCACAGCTAAGCAACTTCATCAAACACAAAAATGACTCAAAGACAGTCCGTTTTAAAGATACTGAAAATAATTTTGTTGTGGTAATAGCTGAGTGATCCTCCACACCATGCAGATTTGGTAAAATATACTGCACTATTAGGTGTAGTCATCAGTGCATGGCACCCATACCAGGTGAGATTTGAATAAGATGGTAAACGTCCTCATTTACTCTTCGCCTATAGATTCTAAAAGCATGGATTGTTTTTGTTATCTGTTTCAGATTGGTACTGATTTTAGGAAGAGGATGGCTTTCCCTCACTGTCATGAATGCTGATGGTGATTGCAGATGCGGCAAGAAGTGTTGGCTGAATAGATGTGACCACACCTACCAGCAACTCTTTTTTGTTTGTTTCTTAAATTACAGACATATTCATTAAACTATCAGTACTTTGCTTATGTGTGTGTTTTTGCTTCAGTACCTTTTCTTTCCTATGCCTATTTGTTCATTCATATTTTAAAGGTATTTTACTATTTTGTCATTTAAATGACAAAATAGTCTAAACATCAAAGTAAAAAATAATTAGTAGTGAACTACAACAGTGTAGAATTTTAGGTAGTGGTCAGTTTACTGACTGTACCATATTCCAAATGAAAGTTGGAGCAGATTTGATCTGACCCAAATTTTTAACGAGTTCACTCTTTTTTGGATTTAAACCGATTAAATGTGACCAGACAAAAGGTAATCTCACGAGAAACGTCAACTTATGTTGATTCGCCAGGAAATGAACCTTTTATTGACAAAATCATAAAAGTACATCAAATATTTGTATCGAGATTAGCTCTGATTTAGATTTCAATAAACTACTGTAGACAAGATTCAAATTGAAACAACAGACAAGTTACGGTTCTTATTTTAACTTTTCTGTAGGCACATTTACTTAAGAGTTTTACTGGCTTAGGAAAAATAAGTTTAGGAGGAAGAAATGGAATGAAAGACGGAAGTTTAAAAGAAGTTAATTATTTTGAATGAGACCAGGCTGACACTTTCTTCCAAACGAGTTCCAGCTGGACTTCCCGCACGCTCAGCAAACAATCAGCGACTCTTTACCTGGTGACGTTCACGTCTCTGGTGATAAGAGTTGAGAAGCAGTCGTGGACACTAACGGATTGTGTGGTCCAGTAGACGTCCAGTTGAACTTCAGCGCGTGTTTGCCGATTCAACGATACGTGAAGTTCGCCTTTCCCGGCAGAAACAAGGCCACGTCCTGAGTAGTTTCAAAATAAGACTTTCAGAAAATAAATTATTTCAGAATTAGAGCTCTTGGCTTGAGTGAGTTACAGCAAAGCTGAGCTGTAACCCTGGCTGTAAAAATTTTTATTTATTTGTTTGGTTTTGTTTTTTGAATGTCCAGAAGACCAGACTTAGCTTTTTTAGATGTATTTATTTTTATTTTTATTTATGTATTTTTTCATTTAAAAAAAATACAATACAAAACAATCCCACAAACCAATAACTCTATGCATTTCCCTCTATAAAACTCTATGAATGACAAGAAAGTTAATTCTCAATAGTATGTATAGTATATGTCTATGAATGTATATAAAATGTATATAAAGTATATGTCTATGAATAACGTCTATGAATGACCATAGATGAGGGTGGGATCTACGTTCCCACCCTCATCCATGGTCATGAGCTTTGGGTTATGACCGAAAGAACAAGATCTTTGAGATTTTCATTAATGAAAAGTGCGTTATAAATTGAATTCATTATTATTATTATTATTAAGATCTCGGATACAAGCGGCTGAAATGAGTTTTCTCCGCAGGGTGGCTGGACTCTCCCTTAGAGATATGGTGAGAAGCTCAGTCATCTGGGAGGGACTCGGAGTAGGGCCGCTGCTTCTCCTCATCGAGAGGAGCCAGTTGAGGTGGCTCGGGCATCTGGTTAGGATGCCTCCATGGTGAAGCGTTCCGGGCATGTCCCACCGGGAGGAGACCCAGAGGAAGACCCAGAACACGCTGGAGGGACTATGTTTCTGTGCCTGTAGACCACAGGACAGATTTTAATGAACCTCTCAGAATGTTAAAGGAGACCACAGATTTGTTTTTAATTTTTTTATGGTATTTCTTTGGGGTTACCAGACACTGTTCATTCAATTTAATACACAAAATAATTCTTAGATAATCAATTATACCCTTTTTAATTCTGCCATTTTTAACTTTCGTTTTGAACGACCGGTTTATGATAATGAGATCTCGTGGCACGCCCTTCAAAGATCTGCTTACATTAACTCCGCCCTCCAAAGGCAGACGAGGAAGTCAACTCACGTTACTGCCACAGAGTCGAGCTGAGCTGAATTGGACCGCAACAGATCACAGTGTACAAGTTGTCGTGTCATTTTTTATTCTTCCTGTCATGTCCAACTCCCTCTCTCCCTCACTCTCACCGTGCGCGCGAGCTGGAGGGAGCGAGCAGTCACTGGCGGACACACATACACAACACACACACACACACACTCACAGCGGTGCTGTCTTTTTATCTGAAAACTATCAATTTTAAATCTGCTTAGTGCTCCATTATCTGCGCCAGGAGGGTCAGAGAGGGTTTCTCCGAAACAAAAGGCTTTAAAAAAAAAAGGGGGGGAAAAAAAAGATGCAATGGACAAGATGCGATCTCAGGTCTCCCGGGTGGCGGTCCAGTGCGCTAACCACTCAACCAAACTGGCAGTTGTGCAAAAGTAGTCCTTCATCATATAAGAAGTGTAATTCTTCTTCGGTAATGTCGCCTGGACATTGCCATTAAAAATAAAATTAAGCCACGCATCTCTGCTCTCTGAGACTGGAAGAGTGTGTATCGACACATGTTGTGTAATGCAGCCAACAACGCAACATTTAACTTTAGGAGCCATTCTGCTGAGATGAACTATTCTTCTTCTTCTCCATTTGATTTATGGCGGATCGCAAACAACTGTTAGGTGCATACCGCCACCTAGTGTGCAGGCTGAGATGAACTCAGGAACCGCGTGGGTGGAGCATTACCAGGGGTTGCTAGGTGACGGGGGCGGGACAAAGGTTGGGATGGGTTGTGGCTGTGGGTTGTGGCTGCGGTTTGTGACGTAACAAACCGCAGGAAGTGCAATCGGCCCGTTTCTATCTAAGATAAATAAATATACTTATAGTAAATAAACCACTGGGTGCATTTTTTTGGCCTTAGGACTGTTTTTTTATGAAGTAAATACCCAAAGTTGAGTACAAAAACATTAAAAAGTGAATTTTGCATCTGTGGTCCCCTTTAAACAATGTTTGTGTGTTGTGACTGAAAGGGTGCTGGATTTCAAAATGTGAACAAGTGTAGCTGTCTGCAGGAAAACGTGAACACATTTAAAGATTAGATAAATCAATAGATCGTGAGTATTTCACTCAGGAACTCAACTTGGTTAAATAACATATTTAACGTTTGAAAAAAAAAATCTTCTTTTAGGGTTCTTGTCAAAAAGCTGTGATGTATTTTAAATCAGAAATTCCCCAAACCTTTAAATCCTGTATCCCTAATGACAGGGACATTTTTAATCTGGAAGCTGGGAGAATAAATAGATCACATCCACCTTAAAGGGTACATGAATCAACATCAACAATGAAGGCACATATAAAGAGTTAATCATTATATTTTGTTTGCTCAATGAACTTTTTGCTCCATACTTGTTTTTTAAATGTGTTGTAATCCATCACAAAGCGCCCACTGAGGTCTGTGATGGATTACAGCCAGATAAAAAGTGATCCACCTGTGGAGGAAATCCTCCACGTCTGCTGCTGTTCATATGATACATGTGACTGATTGCTGCTGCACCTGCAACATGTTCAAAAACTCTAAAAACCTGACAGGTATCACTACTTCATACTGCCTACACTGTTTACTTTTAAATATTGAATACGTTTTGTAATGTTTTTAACTTTGCAGAATTTTATATAAAGAAATAACCTTTTGTTAAAATTGACATTTTGTAGGACATAAAAACTGATTTTCTTTTGTTTGTTACTCAAACAGTAATTTAGGAGTTATTTTACACAATGTAATGTATTTTTATTATTTATTTTTTATTATTTGTATATCTGTTTACTTTATTTTTCAATTATTTATTTAATTTAGTTTTGGCATCAAAAGATAAGCATGGCAAAATCATCAAATGAATGAGGTTGTAAACATTTTTTTATCTGTATTTCCTAAAATCAGACCTTGAGCACTCAGTTCTAACCCTTCTCAGCTCACATTACGGAGAAGGCTACAGAAAGGACTTCAATTACCACCTTCACTATTTGGAAACGGAGTGAAAGTCTTTCAGCTGAGATAACTGACTGCACTTCAAACATGAAGGTTTTCCTATAAACAAATCAATATTTGCCTTTAGAAACATCAAATTGCCTCAAAATTCATCCATTTTTTCACAAACTGACATACTGTACAGCACCACTGGTGCATGTTTTTTAGCTTCCTTTACTGAAGTGGGAAGTTCTCCAAGGGGTTTGCCTCCAATTTACTGTATTTTCCGGCCTTTAAGTCGCTTTAGTCCGATATGTCCAATAAATTGGAAAAATCCATAAATATGTCGCTTCGCCCCATAAGTCGCATCTATTATGCGTCACCACTGACGTGTTGCGTATGTTACGCGTCACCATGGACAACCTGGAAATGTGGGCCGTGTTTTGCCCGAAATGGATTGGCTGCAAATGGTGGCCACAGGAGCGTGCACGGAAGGACTTTAACAAGATTAACACGGTAAAAACAATTATTTGTTTGCTGAAATTTATAGCAAAGATGTGTCTGAGCTGAACTTTTCCTTAATAAATGCACGTAACGGTCAAATAAGCTGAATTAAAAAAAATAGTTTCGCTATTTCGCGTGCTGCGAAGCGTGCACACGCAGCGAGCGGATACGCTTCATTTCTTTAAAATTTAACAACTAAAAATATATATTCGTTGGCTAACATTATAGCAAAAGTGTTTCTGAGGTGTTTCCACACCTGTCCTTAATAAATTCATGTAATGGTCAAATCAGCTGGATTTAAATTGTTTCGCTTTGACGGTCTTCCAAATGGTCGCGCGCGCTGCGAAAAGAAATTATAAATAAATCAAATTTTTGCTCAAACATCTCCTAAAGCTAACTCATTGTAATTGTCCATCCAGTGATCACTTTCTGTAAGTTTCATCAAAATCTGTCGTGTGGTTTTGCTAACAAGGTAACAGTATTTCAGACCTCCAGAGAGCAGGAGGCCGTACTACGGCAGAGTGAGTCCGGCCAGAGGAGGCTTTTTTCGGGCACATGAGCTGGGAACGGTCAGTGGACCCTAGCGGCTGAAAGTGGTACTGCACCCCTTGCGGCCGAAAGTGGTACTGCTCCATTTTTTTCTCGTCAGAATGAATGGAAACGGTCATATCTCAGCCAAAAATTGGTCTAAAAATATGGGGAAAATCCATAAAATATTTGCATCACCCCATAAGTCGCAGAACATAAAAATTGGTTAAAAAACTGTGACTTATAGGCTGGAAAATACGGTAGTTAGATTTAAATTTTTGTATTATGACCAATGCTGGATTGTAGTGTATTCAATGTCCATCCATCCATCCATCCATCCATCCATCCATCCATCCATTATGTTTACTTGCTTCTTCCTTTCTGGGTTGTGGGGGGTCACTACATTACAACAAATGTAGTGTTGAGACTTTTTGCTCCACATTTTAATATATTGTCACACACACACACACACACACACATACACACACACGGGTTTGTCAATGAGGTTTAGCGGTACATAGTCTGTCCTGCTAATGACACATAAACCAACACACACACACACACACACACACAGCAACATGCTGCATCGCTGTTCATTCAAGCCTCCCATCTGAAAACTATCAATTTTAAATCTGCTTAGTGCGCGCTCCATTATCTGGGCCAGGAGGGTCAGAGAGTTAGCTGGCTAGACTCTGTGACATTTTTAGCCATTGTGCTGACATGAAATCAGGAAAAACAACCGTCACGTCTTTTATACTGAAGTGGGTGGAGCCGCACCAGGGGTTGCTAGTTGAGGGCTGGACTCAGGGTTGAGGTGGGTTGTGGCTGCGGTTTGTGACATCACAAACCGCAGGAAGTGCAAAACGAACTGTTTCTATCAAAGATAAATAAATCTACTTAAGAGTAAATAAACCACTGGGTGCCTTTTTTTGGCCTTAGGACTGTTTTTTTATTAAGTAAATACCCAAAGTTGAGTAAAAAAAACATTAAAAAGTGAATTTTGAATATGTGGTCCCCTTTAATATAGAGAACTTTCGTTTTGGAATGTTTGAAATGGTTACAAAATTATTGTTCTGAAAATGTCTTCACAAACAAACGAAGTACAGTTTAATCAATGCCGGGCAACTGGTGCATTTCTCTGCAAAACCAGCAAGTCTGCACGTTCACCAGCCTTCCTGCTTGCTACCTAAGGGAGGCAGCTGAGAAGTCAAAGATGTGCGATATGACATGTTCAGTGTCGTCTGACTGCCAGTACTTTGGCACAGCCTGCCAGAAGAATGATGTACAGTACGTGAAGAAGGAGCATGTTGAGTTCAATTCATTCATTCATTCATTCATTCATTCAACCTTTATTTATACAGGCTAGCCTCGTTGAGTCACGGGGACTCATTTACAAGAGGGACCTGTCTCACTCACACCAAACAACCATCCACTCTCACACTCACACCTAGGGTCAATTTAGAGTCACCAATCAGCCTAACAAGCATGTTTTTTGGTCTTTTCAATTCAATCAATGTTATGCTTTGGGGAAAGTGATAGACGCAGATGTGTCCAGAGTTATAACCTCTACGAGTGAAGTCCAGCAATACAATGATAGATGCTCATTATTAACTGTTATTTAACCAGGAACACCCAACTGAGATCACAGATCTCTTTTTTTAAGGGAGGTCTGGGCTTGAAGGGAGCCTAACAGGCATGTTTTTGTACTGTGGGAGGAAACCAGAGTACCTGGAGAGAAAAAAAAACATGCAAACATGAGGAAAACATTCAAACTCCACACATAAAGACCAAAGGTCCAAATTGGGGATTGAATCCTGAACCTTCTTAATGTGAGGCAGTATTGCTAACCAGTAAACCATCATGCTGAATTATGCATACTTTTGTCCACCTTTGTTTTGTGGTGTGCCGCAGGGCTCTGTTCTCATTCCTCTCCTTTTTTCTTTTTACTGTATATGTTGCCACTTGTATCAGTTATAGCAGTCACCACTTTTCTTTCCACTAAAATGTGGATAACCTATACATGTATTTGACTGCAAAGTCTAAAAGTAGTAACCTACACACTTCTTTTATTGATTGTATGGCTAATATTAAACAATGGCTTCACCAAAATATTAAACGAAGGAAGGAAAGTCGGAGTCAGAGATTCTTTATTGTCATTTGCACCACATGTGGTGCATGTGGTGGAACGAAATTATGTACACAGGGTCCCAGTTACATCCAACAATAAAATGTAAAAGAAAAGTAGTAATAACATCTAAGATATGAACTAAGAAAAACATGAATTAAAAATACACTAAGCACTAATACCATAAAGCAGTGTATCTTTTTTTTGGCAATGACTCTCTTTGTAACTTTGATATCTTGACATCCAACTCCAGACTCACAGACTTGGTGGTGACATTTGACAATAATTTGAAGTTAGACAACCTTATAGCCTCTATAGTCAAGGTCAGTTTATGTGAGAGTATGACCTTCTGCAGCTCCTGGATCCAAGATGGCTGCTAATGATCAACACCTGCAGATCGTCTCCCCATCAAGGATCCAGCACTACATAAGGCTGCAGTCGAGCTCTACTCTCCGCTAAAGCATTCACCTTCCACCTATGCTTCTGGCCTGGTTATGATGAGTACGTCTTGTCTAACTCCTGTTCTCCTTTTGTGTACTACAGTACCAGGTTTCCTCGTGCTCCTCCGTGTCTGGTTTTCATTGGACCTCGTTGCCTCCTGAGTCTCCTTGCCCTCTATCCTGTTCCACTCCTTCGACCATTGGACCAGCAAACCCTCCTCACCAACCAAACCTGTAAGAACCAAACAAACTAGAATCAAAACCAAAATACTCCATCACAGATCACCTACCTGACACCTGTCCTTGCCTTCCAGGGTTCCTGTGGAGAAACGAGCTATTGTTTCATTATCACTGTAAATAATACAACGTAAACACTGTTTAACTTTTACCTTGTGGAGTCTTGCTTTGTCTCGGACTTGGACTTTCTTGGTCTCCTGAGCTTATGACAGTTTATATCAGCTACATCTTTTGACCAAAGTTAGGCATTTTGCAATCATCCGGTGGAAAACATTATTCATGAGTTTATCATCTCACGGCTTGACCACTGTAATGCTATAGGAATCTCCTAATCCTCCATCAAACGTCTTCAAATGGTCCAAAATGATGTGGCCCATTTTTTCATCAACATCCCCAGACATGAGCACATCACCTGTTTTATTTTCTCTTCACTGGCTTCCAGTCTTTTGTTTTTTTTTCCAATTGATTTTAAACTTTTATTATGGTCTCACACCACTTTGTTTAGCTGATCAGGTATTTTTTGTGAGTACAGGTAGTCATCGACTTACGACAGAGATCCATTCCTACGCTGCGTCATAACCCAATTTTGATGTAAGTTGGAACATACGTAAATACTTCACCTTATGCATACAGTACTGTATCAAGTACTTAGCCTATCCTAACATAGTACCCTACATAATTATAAAAAACACATACATTTGGGAGCCGTAATGGAGGGAAAAAAGAGTTAATTTCCCACTGGTATGCTGATGAAGCTTCCTCTGTCCCTCCTCCGTATTCTCTATTGCGTTTAGGTCGTAAAACTGCAGTCCAGCCGTCCAGCTCAGCCCATCCTCCGTATTCGTTAATGACGTAAAACCGCGTTCACAGTACAGTTTTGTTTTGTTTTTTGAATGTCCAGAGGACCAGACTTAGCTTTTTTAGAGAGTAATGTGTAGCATTCCTCCGCAGCTACGTTAATAACGTAAAACCGGAAACTGCGTAACTTGGCTTTTCAAAATAAAATTTATATTATTTTTTTTTTCTTATGGGAGATGCACCATAACCACGAAACGTCGTAACTCGAGACCGTCGTAACCCGAGGACTACCTGTATAAGAGAACTTTAAGATCAACTAATATTTCTTTACTGTTAATACCAAAGTCCAAATACAAACAGTACGGTGACTGGGCTTTTTTGGTGGCCGCACCCAAACTTTGGAACAAACAACCTTAGAACTGGGCCTTTTAAAATCTAATCTTTAAATATTTTTATTCTGGAAGTTATTTTTTTATACCTATTAGGTCTCTGACGTGTAGTTTTTTTTTTTTTTTTTACTTTTGTAACGTAAAGAACTTTGTATAGAGTTGTTGGAAAGGGCTCTACAAATAAATGTTTGATTTATTCTAAAAATATTAAATCGTGAAGGTCTATTTGTAATTTATGTTAGGGCTCTCATGAATCAATTAATCATAAAATACTTTGAAAAACTCTTTCAACAACATTCATATTTTTAATTTGGATTTTCAAAATTAACATTTCAGATGTACATAATACATTTTATTTTTTATTTACAATTTATATTATGAATATCCAAACTGGCCTTGTTGTATGTTTGTTGTTTTTAATCTCCTCATAAAAACGGAACAGTTTCTAAAACTGTTTTCATCCACATGGAAACATTGAAAATGTCTAAAAACACTGTAGTAACCATGCTAGGCCTGTACGTGGTGCTGTATTGTTGATACAAAATACACTGAAATCAACATGTGGAGCATCTGCATGAAGTTTACAGATGGTGTACGAAAATAAACACAAGCAGTAAAGTATGTTCATGGGTCACTGGTTAGATTAGATGTGGGGCTATGGCATCATTGTTATCCAATTTTTAGTTTGGTTATCTAAATGGAGAATTATCAGTGTTGTGTTGACAAGGCAGAAAATATGTTTAAAAAAACAGTATCGTATCATCTTTCATGAAACCTAAAGTTGCTTTACCTAAACTAAAACAGAAACAAGGCTGCGGGGGGTTGGGGAGCTTACCGGTATACCGAGTTCCTCACTGCACTCCGCCAGGCAAGGACCTTTTTATTTCTGTCTCTGTAGAGCAGACTTGACTGGTCGTAAAGGACTTGTCGCGAACACACAGCTACAATGAGTTTCTCTTCCATAGTACACGACTTTGCGGGTTTTTTCTGTGTCCCACAAACAATACGTCACATAGTTGCGCAATACCCGTCCCCTCGTTTCCGCGTCACATAGCGGACTCTCCCCCTCTCTCCTCCCCCCGACTCTCCCTGATTGGTTGACACACGCGTTCACGAGTTTGAACGGCGAAATCATCAACATTTTCAAGGCGTGCTTTGGAGGCTGACGCGGGTTCACGTGCACGGAAAACGCTTTCCAGCACGCTCAACACGCACGTGACTTGACGCCCGACGCCAAGACGCGCCTGGAGGCGCGTCCCCCATTGACTTTGCATGTAAACTGGACGCTCCTGCAGTTGAAAACGCGTTCGGTCTGGATGTACCATAAGGCATGGGTGAGAGCTCGAGGCCCACAGAGGAGAATCCAGGGGACTGGAGGACATCAGGGATAATACTGAAAGCACAAATAAATATAAAGTCGGTTAATCTTTAGTTGAAGCTCCACTGACATCATCTTTTAACTTTCCATAAAATGGCACAACATATATATATATATATTAAAGGGATTGTGAGATGATTTTTTTACTATTCATAAAATTGCTCAAAATATATATATTTTATCATTTAAATATGTTTGTTTTTGCAAACAAAATGATAAATCACTTTAATTTTGCTTTAAAAGTGATTTTGAACTTCAAGCCGTGTTTAATCATGGGAAATCCGATTACACTCGAACGCACCATATGTGATGTCACACTGGGCAGAGGGCTGTGGTGTCTTTAATAGCGGACAATTTAAAACTGGCTGAATTTAGCAATCTAAGTGAAGATTTGAGCTATTTGTCTTCATTTTGGGAAGCAGAAAATTGTTTGGGTGATGAAACAAGAAACAACAGGATCTAATTTAGGTCTGATGCTGTATCAGACTTCCTTCATGTCGAGCTGCTCATACCTGCGCACTGTGACAAGCCCAGAGCTCTGCCCAGTGTGACATCACAGATGGTGCGTTCGTGTGTAATGGGATTTCCCATGATTAAACACGGCTTGAAGTTCAAAATCACTTTTAAAGCAAAATTAAAGTGATTTATCATTTTGTTTGCAAAAACAAACATATTTAAATGATAAAATATATATATTTTGAGCAATTTTATGAATAGTAAAAAAATCATGTCACAATCCCTTTAAGATTGACCTCTGATCGTTTTTGCTAAAACAATGTTAAATTAATTAAAATTCCCCTCAAAAACAGTTTAAAATTAGCGCCTTTTTTTCACATGATAAATACGGGGTTTCCCGTCGCGCGATTATGACGTCACACACAGACTCGCGTCAACTGCGCACCTTGTTTACAATGGACAAGATACAAACGCGATCCGTCCAATTTAGCCATTTAAAACTTTATATTTTAGCGGTTTGACTTCAGAGAAGCCAAAGTTATTTCCAGTAAACAGCAGGTTATAATTTTTTTTCAGCTCCTGCTGGTTTTTGGAGACTTTTCACTTCAGGAAGTGCAGCAGCTCTGTGAGGACTTACAGCAGCTGATAGTTGAGAGTCAGAAGGAATTCTACAAATCGTTTCCACAGCACTGAAATGGTAATATATTAGTTAATGTTTCTAATAATTATTCAACATTATTAGTTATTAGTTTGTGTACAAAACAATTTGCACAGATCATGTTGCTTCAATTTGTCAGCTTTGTTATTTAATCCAGTCAACATGTTGAAAATATTTCATATTTATTTTTCTATTTAATTTGGACATCACTTGGTGTTATAGTGGTGTCTCATTAAAATGATGGAAATACATGACATTAGTTTGAC
>JBBPBX010036100.1:0-31675 GCA_038048925.1 Garcialebias charrua | reverse complement strand
GTAGTAAGACAGAGTACATGTGTGTGAATGAGAGGGAGGCTGGTGAAACAGTGAGGCTACAAGGATCAGAGGTCACAAAGGTGCAGGACTTCAAGTACTTGGGGTCCACTGTCCAGGAAAATGGGGAGTGTGGTAAAGAGGGGAAAAAGAGAGTCCAGATATATGGATGCAGTTAGAGAGGACATGGAGGTAGTTGGAGTGAGGACAGAGGACAAAGTGAGATGGAGGAGGATGACTTGCTGTGGAGACCCCTGAAGAGGGAAAAGCCGAAAGAAGAAGAAGAAAGAAATTTCACAAAAACACCAAGTGCATGTACTTGTTTTGTTAGGAAAAAAGCAGTTTTCCACAAACACACACAAAATAGCACCCTTATATACAGTATTTTGATTATTATGCACACATCTTTAACTCTTAAGAAAGCTAATAAATCTATTAGTTTAAATATTTAGATTTTCTGACATTTATTTTTTATGTGAATTCAGACAAGGCAGTAGGGCTGGGCGATATGGACCAAAAGCAATATTGCAATATATTTATGATATATCGCGATATAAGATATATATATATCTCGATATATTTTTCTTCCCATAAAATACTAACAAAAATATATTTCTGAGTCACAGCTTTGTCCCAATAGTCACACAGCAACATTTATTAACAACCAGCTGTAACTCTACAAAATGTCTAAAAAAAATAAACTATTTACATACTTTATTTTATAAACATTTATTTACACATATTAAATAATAATCCTCTTCAGCTGAGGGCAGCTGTGGCTGAGAGGCTAGAGCAGTTTCCTCCAACAGGAAAGCTGGGGATTCAATTCCACTAGCAGTCACATGCTGAAGTGTTCCTGGGTAAGACACTGAACCCCTCATTGCCTCTGATGTGTGTCCCATCAGTGTATGAATGTGATAAAGTACTGATTAATCCTTGTACAGATCTAGTAGAGTGTATTATGAATCGGAAAATGAGGACAAAGATTGTGTTGTAAAGAGCTTGGAGTGTCTTGATAAGATGGAAAGGTGCCTTCACGTTAGTCAGCGTGTTTGTGAACTGCAGTAATGTGAGCCTCCACTCGGAACGTGAAACGGCAACACCGAGTGTTTTTAAAGTCTGCTTCCTTAAAACAAACCACGGGTCAGAGCTTATTTAGCCGTGCTGAGCTTTATGAAAGGAGCAGAGAGAGGTGGAGACATTAATAAAGCAGCAGTTTATCATATCGCTAAAGTCAGTCTCAGCTGTGGAAGAAGACGGCTAACGAGTTAGCCATCTTGTTAGCCGCTAAGCACCCTATCTTTAGCGATATGATAAACTGCTGCTTTATTAATGTTGCGCTTCCTCTCTGTGTTCCTCTAAAGGTGCACAGCACGGCTAAGTGAGCTCTGAACTAAAGTATTTCAAATAAGAAGATGGGTCTGTCGTCTAGCTGCAGCTTCATACACGCACAGACAGCTGCTGTCTTTATTAACGTCTCGTATGTCTCGTCTCGTCTACGGCCCGCCCACACTGCAGAAGCAGGAAGGGAGGGGAGCGCGGGTGAGTGTTTGTGTAGAAGGAGGGGGCCGCCTGGGAGGATTTCCAAGTATAAAACTATATCGTTTGTATCGAGACAGTCTCAACTTATATTGCAAATTTTTTTTATCTAGATATTTTTAAAATATCAAGATATCGCCCAGCCCTACAAGCCAGACAAAATAAAACAACTGATTTTTGCCGCCACACAGAATTTTACCTACTGATATTTCTCTTTATTCCATAAATTAAGGCTATTGCACTCTACAACTCTTTTTTATGAATGTCTTTTAAGTAGGTTTAAAAAGTCTATTTGTCTGCCTTCTCTGCATCTGCCTCCTCACCCCTACAGCGCTCGTAGCTTTCTTCCTCTCCTGCACCCCCAGCGGTGAAGCAGGAACGTCTCCTTTCGAAGTGCTGAGCTCCAGCCGACGAGCTCCGTCCCACTCCTCCCTGTGGTCACTTTCCACACTCAGGGCCTGACCACGCTTCGAATACGATACCGCTGGTGGCACAGATGGACCCACTGAGAAGAAAACACAGATATGGAGGGGGAAATTTTTACAAATACATGCGATTGTTCAGAAAAGTCATCCAACATTTAATATTTAGGGAGAAACAGAACAAACAAGGACAAATTATTGGTGCCAGTAGCATTAAGCACAGCCGCTCAAAGCCAAAGTTCACACAAAATCAAATCTGCCGGGCATCAAACACGACACTTTGCTTTATAACATGTGCATTTACAGAAGCCAAGGTGAGCATGTTTGAAGCAGAGCTGTTCCCCCTCATGCTTTCACAGTGCTGTTCCACAGAGAGCTGGAGGAAAGCAGCTAGCCACAAGAAGGCGCCACAAACAATGGTTCCACATGAGGTAGGAGGAAGCTGCCACAGCCAGTTCAGTAAGGCTGAGTCACTGAGCAGTTCATAAAATGAAGTCTGTTAAGATTTCAGGTGTCTTCCCCCCATCTTAACTTAACTTAAGCTTAAATATGTTGAAAAGTGTGAATCTTACACCAGCCTGTTGGAACCAGTTAGTGATCCTGCTGCTATCAGTGACTGAGGGTAACTTCCCCCTTCACAATACGCAGTCCGCAGCACTCTCAGAGCTGGGAAATACAAGATTACTTTACTTGGCTTCTCTACGACACCACCACCATCATCATCCCCACCATGATCACTGTAGCGGCGCTGCTTCTGATTGGCCGAGATGCTGCGTGTGACCTTGGGATGGGCGGGAGAAATGCTGGAGCTGTTGTTGATGTCACTAGTCGGTCTCTGTCTCTGGCCCAGGACGCTGTTAGTCACCGGCTCGCTGCCCTCAAACTGCAACATAACAGCAGATGATAACAGGGCGTGGTCGGACGACATGAGACCGCGGTGATGACGAGGAGCTGAAGGAAACTCACCTCTGGAGCTTTTCGGCCCAGCAGCAGGTAGGTGGCCATGACCTCATCGTACTTCTGGTTTTGTAGAGACTCTGTGATCTCGTCATTAGGGAAACCCATCGTCACCATGAGCTCTGATTGATCAGAAAACACAACGTTAGATTTGAAAATGTGACTTAACACTAGAAATAATTCTGCCTATTGATATCAGTTAATAGCTAAATTGAATTTTATGTATAAATTTATTATTTTCACCATAGAAATATCTTGGGATGTCTCCAGTCCTTCTAAACATTGTTCTCTTTGAAAACTTCAGCAAACTTGTTCTAATGCTATTTAAAGTTTTTCACTAGCCCTCTGCTACTTTTAGTTAGCCTTTTGGCTTTCAACTAGCCTCTTGCTACTTTTAGCTTTAAACTAACCCTTTTCTACTTTTGACGCTTAGCTGGATTCATGTTTCTTTTAGCATTTAGCTAGCCCTTTCCTCCATTTTTATTTCAACTAGGTTTTTGCCTTTTTAATTTTAGCTAGTCTTTTGCTTCATTTAACTTTAACCACTTAGTTTCAGTTTATTCAGTAAATTTCAGCCAAGCCATTCAACATTCACACTTCACTTTGCAGAAGATGTTTTCGCTCGCTCATTAATGGCATCTACACACTGATTGAGACACTGAGACGCACCTATTCTGGATGAATCGGTAAAGTCGGGCTCAGGCTCAACGTAAGGTTTGAGCTCCTCCTCGTCGTGACCCACATTCATCCAGTGGTCTTTCATGATTTGCTAACAAAGAAATTAGACTGTTAAAGTTATATAATATACAGATTTCCTTTTTTCACCCATTCACAGGTAAATAAAACAATGTTTCCCATTTTAAATACCTCCAAACTGCCCCGTTTGACGGGGTTGAGAACGAGGAGCTTCTTCAGCAGGTTTTCACAGTCTGTGGACATGTAGAAAGGAATGCGGTATTTTCCCCGTAGCACTCGCTCCCTAAGCTCCTGCACAGTAGCCAAACAAAATTTAAACCAAATGAGAAAACAACAACAAAAATCAAAAAGGCTGCATTGTTCTTTTTTTGTTAGCACATAAAGAGGCAAAGGAGCATACTGGAAACACATGAAAATTGTTTAAAATGGCTTTTTCAGCACAAAAAGAGCAATACAGTATAGCAATTAAGAACCATGTTCCTGATGAATGCAGCAGTACACACCGATTCTCATTTAGCTCTGTAGAGTGGGAGAAGGGTTCACCAACACAAGCAACCCCTTCAACATGGCATGTGTTCAAACAATGAATTTCTTATTAAAAACAATGATGGGAGGAACAACGGACAGATCACTCCACCTTGCTTTACACCAGGCACTTGGAATGATTTTTACTGAGGGCTTATTTACTCCTGAACCCTAAATAATCAGTTAAAACTACCTGTATGTAAAAAAAAAGAAGAAAACGTCACCTCATTTGTTATGATAGGTTAAGTAGCTAGGTTAATCTAGCTACCTAACTGTCACTAATGGTGTGCCACAAGGCTCAGTTTTAGGTCCCACTCTTTTTAACAATTTATATAAATAACGTAGGCCAAAACATTCCTGACACATCCTTGCATCGCTATGTCGATGACACTGTTTATTGCCGAGCTAATACAGTTGCCAAGGTTTTCCAGCTTCTACAGTCTGGATTTGACATCATTCAGTCAGACTTATTCCACCTCAAGCTGGTACTAAATGCTGACAAAACCAAAGGGATGTTGTTTTCGTATTAGCACTTTGAGATTTTTATTAATGAAAAGTGCGTTATAAATTGAATTCATTATTATTATTATTATTATTATTATTATTATTATTATTATTATTATTTTCCAACAGAAAGTTGGTGCCAGCAACTCTTCCTCAAATCTCATCCATGCATTGTGTTCCTATTGAGTTTGTAGATTTTTACAAATACTTGGGAATTTTGGTCGATGCACATCTCTCTTTTAAACCACATATCGAAAACTTGATAAAGAAACTGAAATTAAAACTGAGTTTCTTTTTCAGAAATAGATCTTGCTTAACTCTGAATGCCAGAAAACGACTTGTAACCGCTACCTTCCTACTGGCCATTGACTATGGTGACATTGTTTACAATTACATGAATGTGCCTGCCAGCTCTTTGCAGATGTTGGACGTTGTCTACCATGGCACGCTAAGATTCATAACTGGTTGTAACTATCGTACCCATCTCTGCACCCTGTACTCCTTGGACAGTTGGTCATCATTATCTACACATAGGCGCTCACACTGGTTCATTTTCATCTATAAATCCCTCTTTGGCCTGCTGCCTTCTTATATCTACATGTCATGCCGTCAATGCAGTTACAACATGCGCTCTTAGGCCATCATTACCTGCAGTGTTCCCTCAGCGCAGACTGAACTTGGCAAAAAGGCCTTTTCCTACTCAGCTCAGGCAACCTGGAACACCTTGCAACAAGAACTGAAGCTGTCCACCTTAATTTCTTTAAGCGGTTTCAAACATTTGATAATGTCAATGGAAAAATTAAGGCAGATATGTTCTTGTTTTTAGTATTTCACCCTGTTTTATGGCACCCCGATTTATTGTTTTATACACTTATTTTAACTACATTTTTACGGGAGTTTGTTCAAAATTTATATTATTATGTGGAAAAACCGAGAGAAAAATATGTGAAAATGTTTGAATATTCCAAATCACAAGAGACACCAGCAATTAATCCCCTTCAAAATTATAAATGCATGAATAACGTGTTGTAGACAAAAAAAATGTGAAGGAAAAACCTTTTTGCTGCAGTTAATAAGAGCACACAGTGACTATGGTACTAACATACCATATTGCTTGTATTAAATATCAGTTTTAAAAGCTTGAAAGGCCATATGTCTGTGTTTGTCTAGTTCATTTGAGTTTGTGACTTCAATAAACATTTTCTTATTTATGCATTCCTCATTTTCATATTTTTTTAAGGAGAAAATGTCCATTTAGCGAGTTACCATTCCATTTGGAGTGAAATATTTATGGAGTGAGTAGGTGGTGTTTCCCAGAACTAACCTTTAGGTTCTGTCCGTCGAAGGGCAGTGATCCGCTGACCAGTGTGTAAAGGATAACTCCAAGACTCCAGACGTCCACTTCAGGACCATCGTACTTCTTTCCTTGAAAGAGCTCAGGAGCAGCGTACGGCGGGGAACCGCAGAAAGTGTCCAGCTTACTGCCCACAGTGAACTCATTGCTGAAGCCAAAATCAGCTATCTTAATGTTCATATCTGCATCTAGCAGCAGGTTCTCAGCCTGATGGGAGGAAGACAGAAAACAAGTTGTTGATAGATACAAGGATATAAGCCAGAAGAAATCCGATCAGAGAGGATCTTACCTTTAGATCTCTGTGTACTATCCTCCTTTGATGACAATACTGCACTGCAGACACGATCTGAAATACAACCACACCTCACAGGTCACTACAGGCATGTTAGACACTTACAGAAACATCTGTATTTACAGCAGAAGCTCTCAGTAGTAAAACACTTTGAAACAAGATCATCACAGGCCAGTAAAGATTTTCTTCAAGAGCTTACTTGCATCATCTCATCAACAGGCCCACATTACTGTACTTGGTTTACAGCAAAAATCATGACAAAAATAATTTGTTTTATTTATTAGCTGTTGTGTTTTCAGTTAGCATGTTACGGTCTTGTAGAGGTTTTGACTTCATTTAGTTTGAAAATGTGTTTATAACTTCCATGTTTTTCCTTATTGTTATTTTAGAGATTCACCTGTTAATTTGTTTACTTCATTTTCTCCTTGTGTCAGTTTCCTTTGTTTCCTCATGCTTCCTGGTTCCTCAGTGTCCTTTACACTTGCTCAGCCTCTGCTAATTACACTCATGTGTTCCAACTCAGTGATCACCCTCTGTCTGTTTTCAATAGACTGCTTTCTGTGTTGGTGTCAAACCCTGCTGCTGGTGCCATGTTCCTTGGAAATGGTCTAATGTTTGCAAGCTTTAGCGTACAATTAGGACTTGTGATAATTTGGTTAGTTAGTTTTAATAACTTTCATGTTGATTAATACGATTTTATATACACTTTAATCTTTTTGAGGGAAAAAAAGTATTTAAATTGAACCAGGGTTTAGAATTTAGCACATAGAACAAAGTTTGATTACAAACATATTAATAATAATCTCAATAGCATGCTTCTTTCTCAAATAGAAAGAAAAGAAGTAATTCATACTGTTAAAACTTTTACAAATAAGACTGATAATTTAGATATGGACATGAGATTAGTGAAATTGATAATTCATCTGGTAATTGACCCATTCACGTATTTTAGTAATTTGTCCTTTTATACTGGGAGATTTCCTGAAAATACAAAAGTAGCCCACAAGTTATTCCACTTTATAAAAATAGCAACAAACATTATTTTTCAAAATTAATGACCTATATCTGTACTTCCTCAGTTTTCAAATTTTTTTTAAGAGAGATTAGATCAATTTATCAAAAAACATAATATTTTATGTAGTAATCAGTATGGGCTTTGTAAAAATAATTTCACTTCAATGTCCTTGATGGATATGCTTGAAGAAATATCTGCTGGTATACACAAAAAAACATTATTTTGTAAATATATTTGTAGACTTAAAAAAAGCTTTTGATACATTTATCACAATATACTGCTAGATAAGTTACGGTACTTAAATATGGTATTAAAGGTCTTGCACACAAATGGGTCTCCAGTTATTTATAAAACAGAAAACAGTTTGTAGAGATAAACAATGTCAGATCTGACTTACATTATATAAACTGTGGAGTACACCAGGGATGAGTTATTGGACCAAATTTTATTTTATTTTATACATCAATGATCTAGTTCACATACCTAGACATCTTCAAAGTATTGTACAGTATTCTCTTTGCAGATGACACGACACCACTTTTTTCTATTCTGGTGAAAATTTGACAAATGTGTTGGAGGTAGTTAAAAATGATTTGAGTAGCATAAAAACATGATTGAATGTAAATAAATTATCAATTAATGTTGAAAAAACTAACTACATGATATTTAGCAATAGAGAGATTCATACAGATGTGTTGATTGATGTTGATGGGGTTGTGATTAAGCGTGTGACAGAGGTCAAATTCCTGGGTGTTACTCTTGACTAAAATATAAACTGGAAACCACACATCAGTAATTTAAAGATAAAAATATCAAGGATAATTGCATTATTATATAAAGTGAAAGACTCACTAAACGAAGAAGCACTGTTGATATACCGGTAGTATAATTCACTGATAAGTTTCCTATTTGACCCATTGTGTCAAAGTTTGGGGGAATGCCTGTAAATCGTATACAAATTCTATTTTTATTCTGCAAAAAAGAGCTGTTAGAATTATAAGTGGAAAATGCTACAGAGATCCAACAAATTCATTGTTCTGTAACTTAAAATTAATGAAATTTCACGACTTTGTGAACAATTATATTCTGCATGTTATATTTAAAATACATTCCAGCGTGTTTGCAAAAAAGATTTATTTAAAGAGACAGCATTTATAGTTTGAGAGGATCAGAGATTAAAAAAACAAAAACAAAAAAACAAAGTCAGAACTAAACAAATGCAACGTTGTATTTATAATAATAATAATAATAATGTCCTTTCCTGTCATCTGTGTATGTTTCCCATACACAGACGAAATTCGTCTCTGCATTTAACCCAACCACCACCAGGTGGTGCAGTGAGCAGCCATAGAAAGCGCTCGGGGAGCTGGAGAATTAGGTGTGCACTCATAGACACCCCAAGGTGTGTAGTGGCTGGGGCGCGAACCCGCGTCCTTCGGGTCCCAAGTCGGAAGCCCTGCCACTACACCATCTTGGCTCCACATTTATGGAACAAATAGCAGGGGTCTGCAACCTTTACAATCAAAAGAGCCATTTCTGCCCCTTTGTTCTCTAAATTAAACGTATCCGGAGCCACAATACCTGCTACAACTGGGATTCTCAACTGGTGGCCCACAGACCACTTACCGGTAAGTTTGTTGAAGGGTGCTTTCTGGACAGATGGGGTGATTTTATAAAACAAAAAATATCATGATTTTTAACATTTATTGATATTTTTACACTCTAACCCAAAATAAAAGATGAGATTCTTGTAAAGAAGGAAAAAGAATATAGTCTTTGCCCAGTTTCTAAAAACCAAAACTGTGCATTTTATATGTTTTTTTTTTTTTAATTGTAGAAAAAGTATTTATCTTACTTTGAAGAAATAAAGCATAAAGTGAAAGTGAGTATGTTTTACTCCTTGTAATTAGGGGTGCACGGATAAATCGGCTGGCCGATTTCCTTAATTTTGAGAAATCGTAAATCGGCCAATGCTTGCATGAGAAACCGATTTTACGGATTTTTTTAATTTTAAAAACAGTTGTCTAAACTTCATTTATATTTCAGAGCACTACCTTGTGACCATTTAAAACAGGTTTGTATTGTTTCTAGAATATTGTTCAAGGGTCTGTTTTTCAACAAAATAAGATTGAAATTTGAAGGCGCATTGTGACCTTACAACATCCAACAGTGTTGATTATAAAACAAAATCGGTATCGGTCAAAATCGGAATCGGCAGGTCAGACTTTGTAGAAATCGGTGATCGGCTAAAAAACTGCAATTGGTGCACCCCTACTTGTAATGTTTCTAGTATTCATATATTTGCCAAATTAATTACAGGAAAACTGCTAAAACTAGCCCTTTTAGTTGTTGTTATAACAACCAATAAAATTCAGTTTTATTTCAGTTTTGGTCAAAACTTGAAAGAGCCACTGCAGAGGGACCAAAGAGCCACATGTGGCTCCAGAGCCATAGGTTGCAGACCCCTGGTCTAAAGAAACCAAAAAGAGTAGATATATTTTTACTTTTAAGAAAATAATAAAATATAATTTTCTTTAAAGGTACAATTAAGTATATTGATTCAGAGGGCTGTATCATAACAAATGTGTTTTTTTGTTGTCGTTTGTTTTCTTTATATATACACACTGCCTGTTTTGTGTTCAAATATGTATCTATATGGATGGTTGAAACTTGGTTGCTTGTGGTGTAGTAGATTGACTTTTGGGAGAAGGGGTAGACTATATAAGATGTTTTTCTTCAAACAATTCCTTTTCATTCAGGACTTCTTTATGTTAACATGTGACATATTTTAAACTGTAAATGAATGGAATATATATATATTTTTTTTTAAGTTCAATATGTTTTCAGAAAGAAGTTTAGTCATATTGCCAAAGTTTAGTTAGTAAAAGTTTAATAGATATGTATTTTCCTATCATTACTGATAATATCACAGGACTAACTTTTCATTATCTCAAGAAGATGGAGGAGATATGCCAAAACAGGTTCTTAGAGCCACTGATCGAGATCTTATGTCACGTTTATCCTATGGCACAGTCAGAAATTGTTATGGCTGAGACATTCACTGACAAACGCTAGAACAGCAACAAAATTGATGAAACAGAAACCAACTGTCCTAACGATAAAGTCACTCGTATGCAATCATACAAACGAGTATTTCAACTTAGCTGGATTTTGATCTTGTGCTGCGACAGTCCTTGTTGAGCCATTCAACAAAGAGTTTTAATACCCAAAATAAATGGTTTATGAAGATCTTGCTAATGTTACTCTAAAATAAACATTTTCAACTATTACTTTAGATGTTGTTGCATCCATTGAACCACTAGGTGTCAGAGCAGCATTTAAAACTCCTGAAGGCATCAGCAGCCTGCCTGCATCCTGCACTCCATGACAAAGCTAGATTTCAGTGAGTGCAGCCTTCCTTCAGAAAAGAGTGATGCTATAAGGACTGAGGTGCTGCAACCCTGATGACTCACCTGTCTGAACTTGGCCCTGGCCTCCTTCTCCTTCATTCGGCCGTGAGCCACTAGATAGTCGAATACCTCTCCTATGACAAGAAACAACCCAAGAGATGTTATGGTTTACATTTGTGTGTTTAAAAAGAGTAAATGGCTGTAATGTAACATCCATATCACATTTGAGGCAGTTTGAACTTACAGGATCTGAACATGTGCATACTGAAACCAATGAATAAATGTTTTAAAAAGTGGTGATGGTGGTGGTGGTGGTGGTGGTGGGGGGTGCTTACCGCCGCTTGCATACTCCATCACTAAATAAAGTGTCTTTTCTGTTTCAATCACCTCAAACAGTTTTACTGCAGGAGAAAAGAGGAAATAAAAGATTAACCATATATCAAATTGAGCTTTTTCACATTAAGCAACCACACATGGTTAATATAAAGCTATTATTGAAAACCCTATTTACAGGTAGGTACCATCATTACAAAACAACAAAATATAGTGGTAATTTTTTACTATTTCTTTGTAGAATCCATCAGTGAGTTGCTTTAATTGATTATCAGGTTCCAGTTCAAACTCACCTATATTAGGATGATTCAGAATCTTCATTATTCTGACTTCCCTGAAAAGCTGTGAAGACACAGAGGAACATGTAACCCTCTCAGAACCATCAAAAAACAACAAGAAATGACTGTGTTAAAACCTTTGCTGCAGTAAATTTACACTGATTAAGGATCTAAATAAGGTGAAGTGTAAAGCTGAATGTTCATTAGACATGACAACCTGAGGATCATGGGAGTATTAAACAACATTTATGTCAAAGGCAGTGACAATGCTCGAATGCTTCACACAGATAAGGGACAGATTTACAACCCTGAGCTGCAGGGAAGCAAGACGCCGCATTATTGGCCACACCGACAGCTTCACTCACTGCAGAGCTGCAGACGGTCTGCAGTCCTGCACTTTGAGCTTCTGGACAGACTAACTTGGTAAGAGTTTTACATTCTGTCTGAGGAGAACCCTTCATGTATTCAAGCATTTTAAAGTTCATTTCCACAGCTCAGAGTGCAGCCAGACAAGAAAAGCACCCCTAAACTGCGTCTCCTCCGTCTTGTTTGTGTCAGCTTTGTGTCTGCAGCCACGTAGAGGTGCTGTTGAATCATTTACGTTCTGCTGATTTCCCAGTCGAGGACATGTTCGAGTGTCACATTTCAGCCCTGACTTGATTTTTTTTACCTACAGTAAAGCCACCTGAGACAGGATGCAGATTTTACTCTTTGCTGACTTTGTGAAAAATATTCTGACTCAACGATGCTTTTATATTTTTCTGTATCTACCTACGTGTTTGAAATTATACACAAACACGAATATCCTTTTTATTTTTTTATTTTTTTGTGTCCTGGGCTTTACACAAGTCTCTGGTTAGTGTGTGTTTGTAGGTCATCACACACCTTTTATACCAGTGTGAGCAGACCCAACTCCCAGCTACAGTCTGGTCCATACAGGTGCTCTGTCTCACTCATTATTTCCTCTGATTTTTGGCTCGGCTTGCTCACCCAGAATTCTCTTTTTATTATAACCTTATTGAAATCAAAATCAGCAAAGTATTTAAGAACTGCAGAGAGTTTAAAGATTTTTATATCGCTTTCAGTGTCAGGGCTGTGGTAGCTCGGCGATCAGTGCTGCGGTCTCGTAATCCTGAGGCTGTAGGTTTGAATCCAGGTTGCACCAGGAAGTTCATCCAGGATAAAAAAATTGCCAAATATTTTGTGTAGCAGTCGGGGGCATATCAATTTTAAGCAAAAAATAAGTGACATTTTGGCCCAAGTCTGGTATGGATTTCTCTTCAGTGCCAAGAGATAATTAAAAAAATATTTAAAAAAAACAGTGAATTACAATATATGACATTTTTCTTTACAAAAAAGACCATTGTTCTGCAGTTTGTTTTAAATTAATCCCACATAAACCATAAACACTGGTGAAAATACTAACTGGAGAAGCATACATTGGATTTAAGCTGAAAATATTCCAAAACAAGAGTACTGTACAAGCAAATACGGTGTACTGTATAGGTTTAGTAATGTTGACACATCTACAGTTATTTCTGTTTTAAACTTTAGTTTTTGTACAATAAACTAAATATATAAATAAAATAGTATACAGTCATTAATTATTTGTTGATGATTAAATATACTGTATACAGTAATAAACAATTGTCATTAACTGCTTTATTGCCTTTAAAAAATGATGTATACAGTGTACATGTATATATACTGTGTTGAGCATGAACTTTGACGTTTTAAACCATTGGCTAAGGAGTCGGCGGGGGAAGAGGGTGGGCCCCAGAAACCATCTTATCACCATCAAACTGGTTGGCCCACTCTAGCCGTTTTCGCATTGCACGGCCCTCAATGGCCCGGCCCGCCCCGCCTTCTAACCCGGGTTCGGCATGTTCGCATTTTCCTTTTCCGCCCCGGGTCCGCCCTCATTTTGGAACCATCTCAACTGTGGTTCTGATCGGGCCGGACTCCCGGGCCCAGTTTGACGTCATGGACTGCTCACATTTGATTCGTTGTTTGCAGTAGGGGCTGGACTCGTTCTAAAAACAACCTCAGCGCTAGCTGAATTTCATAAAAATTTAACTACAGAAACTCCTAAAAAAAATTGTTAGCTGAATATATATATTAGTGTTTCTGACTTTAATTTTTGTTAATAACTGATTACAAATCAGCTTATGTTAGAACGTAAATAACACGAAGCGCGCACCCATTTCCGCCTTTCAGCGCGACCTGAATGTCATTAAAATATAACTAACATTGTCTAACTCTTGCGCGCAGCCAGGGTTTTAAAATAGAACTAATAATCTCTAACTCCTACGCGTAGCTAGAATGTTAAGAGGGGTGATTCCTTTATAGGTAAAGTGGACTCCTAAAAAACCAATCCGCCCCCGTGGCTCAGAGGGATCGTGCGCGGCTTTTCCACTCTACATTTTATCTTGACCCGGGGAAGCGGGTTTGCTTCCCACCTGGTACAAGTTATTTTATGTTTGTCTTTTATTGGATAAAAAAAAGAAAGAGTTGTGTTAACCAAACAAACTCCTTTTTATTTACTCCAATAAAAGACAAACATAAAATAACTTGTACCAGGTGGGAAGCAAACCCGCTTCCCCAGGTCAAGATAAAATGTAGAGTGTAATAGCCGAGCGCGATCCCTCTGAGCCACGGGGGCGGATTGGTTTTTTAGGAGTCCACTTTACCTATAAAGGAATCACCCCTCTTAACATTCTAGCTACGCGTAGGAGTTAGAGAATATTAGTTATATTTTAAAACTCTGGTTGCGCGCAAGAGTTAGACAATATTAGTTATATTTTAATGACATTCAGGTCGCGCTGAAAGGCGGAAATGGGTGTGCGCTTCGTGTTATTTACGTTCTAACATAAGCTGATTTGTAATCAGTTAACAAAAATTAAACTCAGAAATACTAATATATATATTCAGCTAACAAATATTTTTTAACGGCGTCTCCTCTCTTAAAACACTGTAAGCGCGCATACAAGAACATTCCACCCACGTGAAGAGAACACCCCACCCACTTCCAGAGAACACCCCAACCACTTCAAGGCGGCTCTGCGGCCAATGCGTAATGAGCGGGGGCGGGCCAGACCGGGCTCTGGGCCAACCAGGGGAGGGCCGGGCCTTTGAGGGCCGTGCAATGTGAAAACGGCTTCCGAGTGTGCTGCTCGTGGGACTGAGTTTGTCGTGGCTCCTCGGACTGATGAAGTCCTTTGTATGAAGGACGAAACGTCTCGTCAAAAAAAGAAACCATCCAGATGACCTGACTTAACTTTGTTGGAATACTGTTATTTTTTGGCATTATTATTTTCAAGTAGCTAACATCTTTATTTTGTTTTAAATATAACTACGATACTTTCAAATTGTTGGGGCTACCTTTATCAGATTTTAAGAGGCCGCCATCTTGCACTTTTTGGGTAATTATATTTTTCACTTTACAGTATATGCATTTAAAGGCCTGTATGTTTGCTAAAATAAGGCAAGTAAACACTGAAATGAGCAATTCTCCACATTTACTCAGGAATCGCCTGAAAAACTTATTTTGTAAACTTGACATCCCTGTGAAACACATGCATAACATCAACACAGAGGCTAGTTTAGCACAACCGCAAACAAAAGCCCTTTTTACCCACGTTGGGGTTCTCATGAGGTCGGCACTGTTCCACTTTGGATATTCACACATATGAACAGAAGCAACTCAGTGTGTTCACAAACAACAAGCCAGCACAGCAGAAATGAGCACTCTCGTTGATTAAAGTAGCATCTTATTGGGCTGTTGTTGCCAACTAGGTTGGCAACGAAATAATGTGCACGGCCTAGAATACAACCTTGCAAGGCGTGCACACAAAAATAGGCTGCTCAAAACACAGCCACATGGTTCATTGGTCGTTCAACAGAAAATTTGCATATTTTTTCACAATGTTGAGTGACTACGGTAATCTCAAACCAGTGTTTCTCCTACCATTATACAGGCGGGGCGCCCCACCCCGTCAGCAGAACTGAGCACCCCGCCTACCAAACTGAACTTGCCCACCACCCCCCACCCGGCACTGACATAGCACTAAGCTAGCAGCACGAAATACAGGCTATCTAGCTAAAAAGCTAAAGATGCCTCTTCCCCCATGCTGAACGCCCCCCGCCCCTGCTCAAAAACTGTTGGTACAAGCTTCTCTCAGACATGTCTCCATCCCTTCCCATCAACAAAAATTATGGATGAGATGAGCACCCCGCCATGGCAAGTTAACTAGGGGAAACACTGCAAACAATCGCAGTCCAGTGAGATAATACATAGCATGCTCATACACCAGCTTGGTTTTGTGGCTACCTTTGTTTCCAGCTTAAAAGGTATATTAGCAGAAGCATCCATCCATTAGCCATATAAGCAAACGTCAGAGAGAATAACTACCGTACTTGCTGCCGTACACGTTTGACCACCGTATAAGTCATATCAGTCCAAAAATGTCTAATAAAGTGGAAAAAGACAAATAGGTTGCTTCGCCTTTTAAGTCGCATCTATTATGCATCACCGTTGACCACCCGGAAACGTGGGTCGTGTTGCGCCAAAAATTGATTGGCTGCCAAATGGCGGCCGTGGGAGTGTGCACGGGAGGACTTTAACAAGAATTTAACAAGATTAACACTTAAAACCAATTATTTATTTGCTCAAAATTAGAGTAAATGTGTGTCTCAGTTGAACTTTTCCTTAATAAATGCACTTTAATGGTCAAATCAGCTGCATTTCAAAAATCGATTTGCAGCTGCTGGAGCGTGCAGAGGGAGGACTTGCTGTGCATTTCTTCAAAACTTAAGAAGATTAGCATTTAAGAACAATTGTTTGCTCGGCATTATAGCAAAGGTGTGTCTCAACTGAACTTTTATTTAATAAATGCTCTTTAATTGTCAAATCAGCCGCATTTCAAAATCGATTACTGTAGTGGCTGCTGGAGCACGCAGAGAGGAGTCGCTGTGCATTTCTTCGAAATTTAACAAGATTAACATCTAAAAACAATTATTTGTTTGCCCAACATTATAAAAGGTGTGTCTCAGTTGAAGTTTTCCTTAATAAATGCCCTTTAATGGTCAAATCAGCTGCATTTCGCATGGGCGGCGTGGCAAAATGCAGCTGATTTGACGTTTGCACCAGGAGTTCCAGAGCGACACAAAGGTGGCTCTATGACAAGCCAAGTACTGTATCTCATTAGTAGCCACTTTTACCTATCAATGAGACACTTGGCTTGCCATATTGCTTGAGGGCCCTCTAGCAGTTGAAAATGGTAATGTTTAATATTTTACAAGTCAAAATGAATGAAATCGTCAGATCTCAGCCAAAAATTGGGTTATAAATATAGGGAAAAAACCTTATATTACAGTAGTCACTTCGGTGTATAAGTCATAGGATTTGCAAATTTATACAAAAAGGTGCGACTTATATGGCGAAAAATACGGTATGTTTTCTGAACATTTGAGTAACCCTAGATTTGTAAAATCTCATCATACGAATTCTAAACTTGAGAATGTGTAGTTTTAAAAATAAATTGGTTCAACGGTGGTACTGTGGTGCTTGACTTTGGAATTAAATGTCAACCAATTTTAATTTTAAAGTGTTAAAATATTAGAGGTCAAGAACTTTGAGTTAACAGCTGAGTCACAACATAGAAAAAGTGAAAATATGACTGTCAAGTCAAAGAGGTTTTAGTAAAAACGCAGCCTGATCTGCCGTAAAATGCGTCAAAGAGAATGTCATATGTTCAAGAAACAATTAGCAGTGTATTAAAACGGTTAACTGTTCTGTTAATACCGTATTTTTCGGATTATAGGTCGCACCTTTTTATGGGTTTTTTTCAAGGCCTGCGACCTATAATCCGATGCGACCTATTTATGGATTTTTTTCCATATTTTTAGACCAATTTTTGACTCAGATATCAGCCTTTTTCACTTTGCCAGAAAAATTGTGCAGTACCACTTTCGGCCACTAGGGGCGCTGTGGCGCTGTGCATTACCACTTCCAGAGGAGTACACCGACCCAAGAAGAAGAAGACCGTATGGTCCAGCTCATGTCTCCCAAAAACAGCTCCTGTGCTCGGACTGACTTGTGTGCCTGTTGGCCTGGATGTAGCTGTTAGCTCTGTGTTTCTTAGCTGGATTTTTTGCAAGATAAGTCAAGAACCACTCAGCGGATTTTTCTGAAACTTACAGAATGGAATCACAGTGTGGACGTTTACAAGTGAGTACCGGTAGCTTTATTAGATGTTTGAGAAAAAAAAACGATCTTTTAGCTTAGCTTTTTGTTAGCTCGTGGCTGTCGTTCTGTTTACCGGTATGTTAGAAATAGCTTCAAAACCACTCGGTGTATATTTTTTATGCTTACAGAGTTTAAATTATAAGACATGAATGTACGTAACGATGGTCTATAGCAAACATTTGACATAAAATTCGATTTTATATTAGTGTCAGAAGCGGACTGGTCTCGTGTTGGCATTAGTTTTTTATCTGTGTTACTTCTGTTAACGTCATAAATAGCTTCAAAACCACTCGGTGTATATTTTTTGTGCTTACAGAATTTAAATTAGAAGACATGAATGTACGTAACGATGGTCTATAGCAAACATTTGACATAAAATTCGATTTTATATTAGTGTCAGAGGCGGACTGGTCTCGTGTTGGCATTAGTTTTTTATCGGTGTTACTTCTGTTAACGTCATAAATAGCTTCAAAACCACTCGGTGTATATTTTTTGTGCTTACAGAATTTAAATTAGAAGACATGAATGTACGTAACGATGGTCTATAGCAAACATTTGACATAAAATTCGATTTTATATTAGTGTCAGAGGCGGACTGGTCTCGTGTTGGCATTAGTTTTTTATCGGTGTTACTTCTGTTAACGTCATAAATAGCTTCAAAACCACTCGGTGTATATTTATTTCTGCTTACAGAGTAATTATAAGGGTCCAATGTACTTAACTATGTCCTGGAGAAAACATTTGAGATGAGATTCGATTTTTTATTCGTGTTTTCAGAGACGGACTCGTCTCGTGTTTAGCTTCTGTTAGCTTCTGGCAGACATTAGCAGCAGAGCTAAACACTCGTGTATATTTATTTCTGCTTACAGAGTAATTATAAGGGTCCAATGTACTTAACTATGTCCTGGAGAAAACATTTGAGATGAGATTCGATTTTTTATTCGTGTTTTCAGAGACGGACTCGTCTCGTGTTTAGCTTCTGTTAGCTTCTGGCAGACATTAGCAGCATAGCTAAACACTCGGTCCATATTGTCGGGTTGTCTCAGCGGTCACGCGGCGCGTCAGCGGTGGATGACGCGTTACGTCGGCGGTGACGTAGGTGCGACCTATATTCCGGTGCAACCAATTAATGGATTTTTCCAATTTTTTGGCAATAATTGGACACTGCGACCTATATTCCGGTGCAACCAATAATCCGGAAAATACGGTACTAACAAACTAAATGTTTTACTGTAACTGCATCATAAAATGCACCTTATGTACAGATGACGTGGAGCATAAGAAAAGATACGCTCATTGTAAAGACAGATAAAATCAACTATTTAAACTTGGCATTTACAAGTGCTACTTTCTTATTTCACATTTTAAAGAAGTGTGTGACGATAAACATTTCATTAGTTATCTGACCTTTTTTTTTTGCCAACATAAATCTTGTAGTTTTTGAATGGCCCAGAATAACAAGGGTCTCCTGTGTAGTAAACCCTGCTCCATATTCATCAGCTGCTGCACGGGCCTCAGAGGTTCCCCCCTGGTAACAGAGTCAATTAGAGTAGAAACACACTGACACAATAACCAGAAGATGTCCTGCAGTGCAAGACAAACACGTAAGTCACAGCATCAAATCTGCATCCGTTTTTGCACATTCCATAATAAGTCATGCATTATATAAAACAAATTTATGTTCCGGGATGATGGACTTGAGTCAGCGTTCTCTCTTGACCTCTTATCTCCTCTTTGTCTCGTCTCGTTTGCGTCATTACCCTGAAGCTCCTCACATGGAAAGCACACGTTCAGCCACTTGGAAACAAAAACTCGAACAAATCTGAGCCAGGCAGTGGAAAACGACAACACAGAGCCCGTCAATACATACTCAATAGGGATGTAGCCACCATGGAGGCCGACAGGAGATAATGAGTTTGAGATCTTTGATCCAGTCTGTTATGAGTATCAATAATATCTACAGACACAAAGGCAGCCACAGCATGGCATAAATCAGTTTTAAACATGTGCTGTGACCATGTTTAGTCAGTTGTATCTGAAGCCACCCTCCGCTGAGGCAAAATAAACCCCATTCAGACTAGACAGAACTGAAAAGATCTTTTCTGCTGATAAACTGAGGCATTTATTGAAGAAAGTGGCTACAAGAAAAGATTAACAAACTGTGCATCACACACGAGGACGCACCGTTTCTAATGTGGCTGAATTTCGGCAGTCTGTGCCAATGACCTACTTCCAGTGTCCCAGAGGCATCCAGCCACCCAAACTAGCCTTAATTACAGCGCAGACCGCATGAAGATGGAGCAGAACAGAGGATATCTGACAGCGAACACTTACAGGAATTGGCTGCACTATTTCAGTCTCATCATTGCAGCTGCTCATTCATCGTGGAGATTATTGATAGAAGCCTGCAAGCCCATTATGGGTGCATGTTTTAATGCGTGAAAATGGTACTCTAAAACCCAATATGCTGCAAATAACCATCGTCTCAATTTCTTTCCGCTTTGGTAAAGACAGGAAAAAGATGCACATACATCAGCAGACGTCAGACATGGGAGTCCCTGCACATCTTAACAGCTCCAACATTTAATTTGTACTACGATTCACCTCAGACAACAGCGCCGTCTGCCTAATCACATTCCACTCGTCTGAACAGGACCAAAGCTCCTCTAGCCCATGGCCTCGGCAGCATTTCATTGGCTAATACAGAGCGGCAGGCTAAGGACAGACGTAAACAACAGCCATTACGGGAGGTTGACCGCATGGTGAAATTTTAGCAGCAGGCAGAAAATACAGAATCACAATCTGCTATGCTGCACACTTTGACTGCACCAAACATCAGAAACCATCAAGAAACACACAGGTAAAAGATCAAAGGTTAAACTCACGGATATTATAGAAACTTTGTGTTTGTTGCTTTTTATTTGCATTGTAGAAGCAATAAAAAAAGAAGGGGCTCTTATTTACAGATTAGAAGACGATGAGAGTGCAGCGGGTGACGGGATGAGTGCAGTGCTTGTTTAGTGGAAGAGGGGATTAACTGAAAGGCCCATTTTAGCACTGAAACGCCTTAAAACCATGACAACGTCAACATCCCTGACCACAGATGACATGTGATGCACTTCCTGTGGTGGACGTAAGGAGGTGCTTTGGAAGCTCAGTTGATCCCATTTCCATTTTGACTTAAACCACCACAGTCAGAACGGCCATTAAGGATCAGACCAGAGGTTCATTCTTATCTTGTGTAGCTTTTATTTTTAATAAAATAATTAAGAGGTACTGTAATGCATTTATGTGGGAAATGTTGCTAAAACTGTCAATGTTAACTGAACAATCTCCAGTAGGTCTGCTAGATGTGACTGCAGTACCAGATGGTGGACCCACAGCCGCATTCTTACGAGACCACAAAAAGAGGGATCAGTGGCATTTTGACAGGCGAACAGGAAAGCCTAACCGTTAATGGTGAGCAAAGGAGCGATGCAGCCAATTCAGACACTGCTCACCCACACGAACACAAAGAAAAAGCTGCACTTCGCCAGATTTAGCATGAATACAAGTCTCATCAACTCCATATCAGAGCAAGAAGAAGAAACAAAATGCATGGACGCATTATTTTTTAAGTGCATCAGTTAACCTCAGCTCATCACGTACAGCGTGTGCACTGACGATGCACCAAGTTTCCAGATTTGTTAGTTTGTGACAAGGTCTAGAAACAAGAAACATTACTGGGCATCTTAATATTTATCATATCTTTATTAAACTTTTATCTAACTTAAGCCTACATCAAATTAAACGGTTTGATTTACGATTGCATAAGTAGGATGAGATTAAATTATGAGCATAAATACTGTATAGAAAAAAAAACGTTCGTTTTTAAACTATTTCAAATTTTAAACCCTGACCAATGCAGTCAAGAATTTTACTGTAAAGAGTTTGTTTTAGTCTTAAAATACACAGAAAATATTCATAAAACATTAGAAACAAATCAAGTTACTAAGAAACGATTCATCTCCAGTGTCTATGTTCCAGCAATGGCATCTAAGTGTAGAAGATATTAAGTGCTCAACAACACAATGTGCGAGGTATAGAAAACTGAAGAACAACAAGATGAACTATCAATTTGTGGTTGGTATAGAGTTAAATAAGACAACTAGAGGGCTATATTAATAACCAAATAATTAAATGGTACAATTTGGTATTGCCTCTGATTTATGTAACATTCACACAGTATAAAATATTATATATTTGACTATTTTTATACAATATTACAATACTCTTATGGAATACCCTTTATACGCATTTCTAAGTTGTGCACTAATTCAGTTTCTCTTTAATATAATATATGCCATTGTGTATTTTTTTTTCGTACTGTATGTTAAGATGTAGTATGTGTGTGTGTATAAAGGAGCTATGCAGGCATACATGTTGAATAAATACATTTCATTATATGCTCTTTTTAAATGAGTTTGGAAAATTTATTTTTTACGTTTAGGTACACATTAGCCACTGATCACTGCAATTAGTAGAGCCTACATATGCACAATTTACATGTTAAAAATTAATTGCTAATTCGTCAAATAGTTGAAGTCATAATTATGTACAGTAACTAGCTAAAACGTCTAAGTTACTGACTGACTTCAAATCTGGTTTAGATCATTACTTATAAACAATATCCTCATGACTCCACCAGACTCTAGCTGTTTTACATGATTGTTGAATGAAATTAACATTAAATATCAATTCTACTAATTTATTATAAAACAATTACAAATAAGTTGCGACACAGATCCAGTTGGGTTTAGTTGCTTTGTTAGCTGTGAGCTGTTTCTGTCTTTGGACGCCATATTTGCTCCTCCACGATGTCACAGATGCAAGCAGTAGCCGGGATAGGGTGTGCGCCCTCTAGTCGTCTTATTTCAACTCCATGGGGAAATACCTAAAATTAGATAAAAGCCTTTTGGCAGCAGCTGAACTGAAGAATGGTCACTAAGAAGTTTGGGTTTTCTTTATTGTTCTTTAAGACCATTTATAGAAAATGAACAAATATGTTTTAAGACCATTTATAGAAAATGAACAAATATGTTTGAAGAAAATAATTTGTGTTTTGTTGCATTCGTTCTGTTTACTTCCTTTTCTCATCATGACATCATGCTTGAAGCTCAATAATAATTTAGATTTAATGAATTGCTCAAGAACAAAATAACTCAAATGTATTTTATCCATATGTCTTCATTCACAAGTCACTTATTCAATAACTATGGCTCTTGTTTGTGGCTGAATATAAAAAATAGTTTTCTCAGCTATAAAGATTGACGTTTTTCTAAGACGCTGCAAGGACCACAATGTCAATAATTGAAAGAGGATGGGGAGAAGCACGTTGTGTACAGACTCTTAAATTTGACATCCTTTCATCTGTTCTTTTATGACGTAAAGGTCAAAGTAAGAACAAACTGAGCAGAGCGAGCCCAAACAGCCTGTAGTGAAGTTCAAGCTTCACTTTCAAGGAAAAAGAAGGTAAAATAACCAAGTAACCCAGTCTGTGTTTCTACATATATTCTATAGCTGTTCAGTTTTAAATTGAAGGCCTTTATGTGCAGAAAACTTTATCACAAGCAGCCCTACAGGCCCTTAAAACCCAGCAAAGGACACAACCGACTGCCTGTTTCTGTGCCCTTTTCCTGCAGACATTATTTGGATGCATAAAAGTCGGAAAAGCAACCAAGCAAAAATTGCATCAAGGAAGACGCTCTCTTTAATGCATCCACAGGAAAGCTTTCACAAAGGCAGCACAGGGCACGCCGAGTCAGTGAGACAATCGATTCAATCCAGGAGACGACTGCTGCATTACGAGACAACCTTCTGCATTGCAGATGGCACATCTGTATACCATAACAGAAATCTATAGCAGAGAGCAGAGGGCATAAAAATAGAAAGCAACATATTTTCAACACAGATGTGGTGTCTAAACTTCATGAAAAGACACAAGTATGTAATCATTCATTGTAACATATCTGCACCAAAGAGCCTTCGTGCTATCACATCAATAACAGCTCACCTCCCATAAAAAGCTACGACTTCTCCATATTGACCCTCTCGGGTCCACTGCAGCTAACATATTAAAGGCACGCTGAATAATTTATTACAGACTTCCTGATTGGTGTGCAGCCTCACATGATACATCTGCCCTGCTACGATCATCACCAAGCGGTAGGCAGCAACGCCCAGTGAGCGAGAAGGAGAAACACTCACGACCTCAACAAAGGCCCAAAGTAATTCAGTCACTTTCATATTTGGAGCAGTACACACAAAAGGTTTCTCATCACACAACGGGAAATTACAGGAAAAAAGCTCACACAATAAAACTTATCTTTGTCAAATTAAATGCAAATGAAAGCTTGAAGTTCATACAGCGTTGTCACACGGATTGGCTAAAAACCTGCAGTCAGATCCCAGTAAGATCCAAGACAATTAGTGTATTATTGGTGCAGAACAGAGCCAGGAACAAAACAGAGCTGGAAATGTCTAATTTCTCTTAAAACTGGTATTTCTTTTAACAAGTACAGTCAAAATTCAGATCTACCGGTAATATTAGTATTTTACTATATCACTCATTAAAGCTGGGGTATGTAAGATTGTAATGTAGTCTGTAACTTTTCAAACAATATATATTTTAACATATTTCTTCACTCTGTCACTAGATTGATGTTAGAGAGGTAATCTCTGAAAAAACTAAAAACAAATATTGTCCCCTTGCTTCTCCAGGTGGTAAATAAGCATTTCTAAAAAGAAAAAGTGACCCGCCATTTTCCAGCCAATAAAAACAAAGTTTGTAACCAGCCAATAAAAACCGAGCTTGAATTTGAATCAGCCAATAAAAACAGAGCTTGAATTCAAATTTCAACAGACCACAAGGGGGCAGAGCCATATATGGCTCTGAGGGGGAGGGATCAGAATGCTTTGCTTGTTGAAATTTTTCTAAGTGCTGATGTTCTACAGAAACTGCAGACTGAACCTTTAAAGGTATTGTGACATGATGTTGGAAATTTGCATATTTGTCAGAACATATATATCTTATATCATTGAGCTCTGTTCGTTTTTGCAAAATAAATTATAAATATATTAAAATTTTATTCCAAGTTATGGTAGTTTTTTTCTCTGGGATACGCCCCTAAAAATCTGCGCATTTCCGCAAAACGTCATCTTGACGTGACAACGGGAAGGCACGCTCCAACGTGCATTTAAATAATAATGGCGGAGCATGTCCTATCGCGTCTGAGATATCATTTTAAGACAGTAAATCTTCCAAAACTCTCATTAATAAACACTCCCTGAATAAAAAGAAATTACAGATGTTACCTGATGGCGCAGACATAATTTAAAAATACATACATAGCAACGTGTTTGCTCCGGGCTCTCGGCTAATGTTTCTTAGAAGCTATCTTGGCTAACAGAGTCCCTGACACCGGTCACGTCTGAGATATATCATTGTAAGACAGTAAATCTTCCAAAACTCTCATTAATAAACCCTCCCCGAATAAAAAGAAACTACAGATGTTACCTGATGGCGCAGACATAATTTAAAAATACATACATAGCAACGTGTTTGCTCCGGGCTCTCGGCTAATGTTTCTTAGAAGCTATCTTGGCTAACAGAGTCCCTGACACCGGTCACGTCTGAGATATATCATTGTAAGACAGTAAATCTTCCAAAACTCTCATTAATAAACCCTCCCCGAATAAAAAGAAACTACAGATGTTACCTGATGGCGCAGACATAATTTAAAAATACATACATAGCTACGTGGCCTGTATCGCGGCTATTGTGTTAGCTATCTGATTCGGCTAGCTTGTTAGCAGCGAACAAACATAATCTGCCGTGATAATTGGCTTTATACACTCAAAGTGTATAAAGTAAAACAACATGAACTCACGTAAAATAAATAGTTTATAATCTAAAACACTACACACCTCCGATTATGTTTACACAAAGACTTACTCATCTCCTGGACAGTCTTCCGATGGTCCCTGCGTTGTTTTGACGTGGTAGCTGTGGACTTTCTTCTGTAGATTTTCTTTTAAAAATAGTAGGAATAGCATCCGGTTTTAAAAGTCTTCTGAATCTTACTGGTAATCCTAAAGATTCTTTTATACCAGGTCTTTCCTGAAAACAATCGGCAGTGAACCTGCCCACCGGTCCTTGTCTGGTCCATTCTTGACGAAGTTTGTCATCTTTTGGAAATTTGTGAAGGCTCACTTGTTCACTGCTGATATTAGAACACACAAATGCGCTACAACGTGACAGCATTTTTCAAGTTACACAAATAAAAGAGGCGATCCTTCAGGAAATGAATCTGTATGGCAAGCAGTTAACACACCTAACAAACGGGCAAGGCTCGGACTTCTTCCCGTTGTCACGTCACACTGATGACGTATTGCGGAAATGCGCGGAATTTTAGGGGCGTATCCCAGCAAGTACCAGAGAAGTAATTAGCATAATTTAAAATAAAATTTTAATATATTTATAATTTATTTTGCAAAAATGAACAGAGCTCAATGATATAAGATATATATGTTCTGACAAATATGCAAATTTCCAACATCATGTCACAATACCTTTAAGTTCAGACAAAAACAAAGTGGAAGATTTTGAAGACACTAAATGTGAATTTTCCATTATTAACATTGCAGGCTAAGGAACTGCAGTTATAAACCCCGAAGCAATGGATTCTTTATTTTATTTTTTTTAAATAAAGCACTACACGATAAAGAGAAGCCTGTAGCCATGCTTTGATAATGCCAAGACCATGAGAAGAATTCCTCAGATACTCGCACACGTGATTTATTTTTAGACACGCAGTAGGTGACGCTGGCTCGCACTGGAGCAGCAAATGTTTTTCATCCACATAGATTAATCCACCATAAGGATTATACAGTATAAAATTAATATGAGTGCATTTAAGTCAGAATAAAAACTCAGAAATCTGATCAAACTTTTTATTTTAATTAGTTATTAAGACTGCTAGACCAGAGGAAGTGACGACAAGGCTGCCATGCGTATAGTTTTAGCTCCTTTTTACCACTAAAACAGCTAAATCAAACGTGAAAAGGGTAAAGGCGAGGGTTTAAACAAGACTTGCGGTCTTGGTTAACTATATCTGGTTACATTATGTAAAACAGCACATCCTGAGTTCAAAGAGAACAGAAACAGAGCAGCAGGAGCCCAAGAATGACTAATGGAAAAGACGTGAGGACTGTAACCAAGACATCAGCGTTACCAGGTGGTGATAAACACCAACTCACCTTCTGTAGACTGGTCGGATTCAGCTGGGTTTTGTCTATAATCTTCACCGCTACCTAGAAATAGAGAAAAGAGAAAGACATCAAGAAAATAAAGGGAGAAGGAGGTAAAAAAAAAAAAGGTCAAGATGGCAACATTATTCTCATCATACTTCTTCATAACATTATTTTTTGTACTCGGTTAGTGTAAATAAGAGGCAAAAGAGGTGCACTCCAAGCAGGGGGACAGAGTGGTGTACAGTATGTAAACTGTACATGTACAGTAGTCAGGTCAGTGTCAGTGTATTTGACTGTGCAGGTCAGAGATCGACTGCTGGCAGCAGGCTGATCAGTCCATTTCAATAATCACCCCAAAGTGCACACAGAACAGACACGCTCTCCTCACTTTCCAAGTGCTCAGCAGCTTTTACAAAACCACAAGCTGAGCTAAACTGCAGCATCACCAGTAAGGCTGCACATTAACGCTGATAAGTGATTGACAAAGGACTTTCATAGTTTGATGCAATTACGGTACAATACATAGGAGGTACATACAATTTATCGCTGTACAAAACAGCAATTACAGTACAGTACTTGAGCATTATCTTATGGATACAAACTCAAGAATAGGTGAATAGCTATGAATGCTAATGTTTTGGTGGTGTAACCACAAGTAATTAAAAGACAAACCGCTTCAGCCACATTACAGCAAGCACACAAATGTGCTAGTTGGTTCTTGGTTGGACGATTAAAACCACTGTAAAGCTTTATAGAGTCTACAGGCCCCCTGAGACTCCTCAGCCAACAGACAAGCAGAAATTAGTTTCATCTCGCTTATTGTTTTTTCTTTATTAAACTCTGTTTTTATTGTACTTTGCACTGATAACACTGAAAAATGCAATCTCCATAAACAAATAATTGTTAATAAGCATCCAGAACCCTACGGGAACTACCGGTAATATCTGATGATGATCAAGTTTTTTTTTTTTTTTAAATCAAAACAACTACTACAACAGAGTAACTCTTGGCTCAGATATTTATTTTTCTGTATTTTCAGGCTATATCAGATGCCTCAAAACACTCCCAAAAGTTTTCAGGCTTTAGCTTACAAGTGGACAAGACGAACTCGTCTAGCTTTTAGCTCTTTTTTTCATACATAAAGAGGCTATAAAAAAAAAAACGTACAAATGTGTGAAATTGTAACCTGTCCAGAAAAGTATAAACACTGGTATAGATACAGACTGTGCACAGAATAAAGCAGGAAACAAGCAACAAATAATTTTCTTCAAAGCGAAAAATACAACAGACATAATTAGATATATACAAAAAAATTATAATTAGGCTAACAGCTTAACAAAAAGTGAATTATAACTAATAATAATAACTAATAAGAACTCTTTTAAACCAGCATTTGAGAAATATTACCCATAATCCTCTTAATCACAGTTTTAGTGAGATTTTTTTTTAGCTTTATCAACATCTTACCACTGGTCCTTGCATTTTTTTTTTTCTTTTTAAACATCAATAACAAGCCCCAACACCCCCACCCCACCCCGCCGATCTCTAACAGATGTTTAATTGCAGAACAGCTTAACAGGTTCATTGCACTGCATTTAAGAGAGGAAACTGTCTTTGGAGATTAATGATTCCACAACATCTATAATTATAATTTATTATGACAGCATGCCTTGACTCAGGCCTTCTGAGAGCCTAATAAGCAAGCTTCGGTGTCTGCAGACTCTGGCTTTTATTGCAAGCAGCCTGTTGAGGAGGGAAAATCCAGGGAGCAAATGCTGAGCCATGACAAGGAAAATGCAGGTTCTTGTCTCGAACAGGGTTTCCCCGAGATCAACAGCAAAGGGTTTTTAATTTCATCCAAATTTGTCAGTCACACAAAGGCATGATGAGCTCACTAATGGACTTGAGGGTGATTCAACTCCAGACCAACAGGACGACAACGTGCATCACCGTTAATTATTCAGCGTAATACACAGAGCTACATGCCCCTCACTGTACGCATGCGTGACTTCTCAAACGGATTGTAAAGCACCACCAAAACGCTGAGGTGCTTCACATAATTTTCCCCTTTAGAGTGGTTATTTATTTTATTATTTTACAACACAAGTCCATGAACTTTTGTGCTGAAGGAAACTATTTTTGTACAGTAGATGGTCATATTCACACACTAAGAAGAACAGCATCACTGCTGTTAGAAAAGGAGCAAAGCTGGCTGATGTATCTGAAATCAGTATCGGTGTTATGACATTAAATGTACAAGAACCTACATTATGTTTTCTTACACTCATATGTAAATCAAAGCAGGCTCTGAATAATGCATGCGTACTTCTGGAAATATTGATTTCAGCTTCTTTATATTGACTCGCAGTGACACATCTCTCGATCAGCACAGTTTAAATTGAACGTTCTTGCCTGTGCAGCTTTGCTCAGTAAATGTATTCTCTGTGAGAGCACTAGAGAAATGAGGTAAAATCCTCTTGTGTTTTAAAAAGTTAATAACTGTCTGGATTAGGGGTTCCCCGATTTCCTAAATTTTGGGAAATTGGAGATCGGCAGACATGAGAAACCAATTTTACGGATTTTTTTGTAGTTTTAAAGTGTCACTGACATGATATTTTTAATATTCATAACATTGCTCAAAATTTAAAATATATTATCATTTAAATATGTTCGTTTTTGCAAACAAAATAATAAATCACTTTAATTTTGCTTTAAAAGGGATTTTAAACTTCAAGCCGTGTTTATTCATGGGAAATCCAATTACACGCGAACGCACCATCTGTGACGTAGGAGGATGAACGTCTTTAGAACGCCCCTATTATATTCATGGCGAACAAGAAATAAAACAACAAAATTATCAATCTAAGTTAAGATTAGAGCGATTCTGTCTCCAGTCTGCGCGACTGCAAGAACATGACATCTAAAAGGAGAACCCACAACATCTTGGCTATAATAAATTGGTTGTATACTGTACTGGTATACATGTATATTTTTTATTTTTTACATGGATCAGCACTATTAAAAACAAAGTTATGAATGTTATATTATAGGCTCAAAGTAATCTGCTGTCTCCCTAGATAAATAATGTCATTAAATTGACTTTTTATGTGACATAATCTGTCCCTCGGTCTGCTTTCTTTGTATGTTTGTGTCTTTACTTTCCTTTTCTGCTCCTTGTAGTTCCTGATGTTTTGACTCGTTTTCTGTCATTTCTCTCACTCCTCATCCTGCCTCTCCAGCCACTAATCATCCACACCAGTTCCCAATCAGTATTATCCCAGGTGCGCTCATCATCTCTCTCTCCCTCAGCCTTATTTAAACCTCTCTTCCCTCACTACTTTAACACTCGCACATTACTGTACTATGTAAATCTACAGATGTCCTGGTCCTCCTTTTGCCTGATCCTGTGTTTGTCTGATGTTCCGTTCTGCTTCTGTCTTGCCTGTTTACCTGTCTGCCCTTTTCCTGTTTGCACCACGCATGTAAGTTTTTTTGCTGCCTCGTTAGCCTTTTGTTTTGTTTAATAAATTATTTTAATTTAAACTCCTGAACTCCTTGTCTGCCTGCAAATGGGTGTAAAAACTGAGGATGGTGTTAATGTGAATGTTTCTGTTCAGTGCCCTGAGACGACTTCTGTTGTGATTTGGCGCTATATAAATAAACTGAATCGAATTACAATAATCCCTCACATATTGTGGGGGTTATGTTCCAGAAACCCCCGCGATAGGTGAAATTCTGCAAAGTAGGGATGTTGTATTTCTTTTAGTATTTCGTTAACACTTTACAATAAGGTACACAAAATTTAATTAACTACTAGAGAACGCCTCAGGAACGAATCAACCAGTACGGTACTTAGGGAACACACAGCCAAGCCTTATTAGGGAACTACTGGTTAGTTCCACAGGTAACTAATCAGAAACTAATGGGTAGTTAACATGGAAACCAAAGAGAAACAAATCAGAAGCTAATGGGTAATAAAATCAGTAATCACTAGGAAACAGGTTTTTGACAGTTATGAGCTGTGACCTCACTGGTGCAGGGTTTATTCATAACCCACATAGATAATTTCTACTCTGTTTCTGTGGTAACAAACTAGTAGTCCCCTAATAAGGCCTAGCTGAGTGTTCCCCAGTAAGTACTGGTTAACTACCCATTAACTCCTGATTTGTTCCTTAGGCGTTCCCTAGTAGATAAGCAAATTATGTGTACCTTATTGTAAAGTGTTACCAGTATTTATATATATTTTAAGGCTTTATAAACCGTTCACACTCTTACAATGTTCTTAATGTTCTAAACTCTGTTAACTACCCATTAACTCCTGATTTGTTCCTTAGGCGTTCCCTAGTAGATAAGCAAATTATGTGTACCGTATTGTAAAGTGTTACCAGTATTTATATATATTTTAAGGCTTTATAAACCGTTCACACTCTTACAATGTTCTTAATGTTATAAACTCTGTAAATGCTCTAAAAGAGCACAGCAAAAGAGAGCAGACAGAATGATGCTATAGTTACTGAGCCAATCAGCACCTGGGGGCGGACTGGCCATCGGGAGCACGGTCGGGACATTTCCCGGTGGCCTGGCCCACTCAGTGATCACCGAGGTGGACTAAAGGCTCAGTTCGGGTCACGCTAGATTATTTTAAATAAACGATCCATGACGCTCACTCTGGTATCCACCTCACTGAAGCTCCTACAGTAGCGATGGGGAAAGACAGACCCCACCCCTCCTTTCTCTTTCTGAGGCTGTCTGTCACAGCAGAGCAGAGAAACACAACAGGTTGCACGTCCACCTGTTGTGTTTCTCTGCTCTGCT
>JBBPBX010036099.1:20446-31676 GCA_038048925.1 Garcialebias charrua | reverse complement strand
GCAACAAGAAAACAGATCAGCATCAGCATGATGTGATATTTTGCAGTGTTTATTTTTATTTTTATTTATTCATGAGTCTAACAGCCTCAGGGTAGAAGCTGTTCCTCAGTCTAGTGGTTCTACATTTGATGCTCCTCAACCTCCATCCTGAGGGGAGTGGGGCAAAGAGTGAGTGTGCTGGGTGAGTGAGGTCTTTCATGATGCAGGTGGCTCTTTTCCTGCATCTGGAGGTGTAAATGTCTGTGATGGTGGGGAGACTGACTCCAACAGACTTCTGTGCAGCCTTCACCACTCTCTGTAGAGCTTTCCTCTTGCAACTGTGCAGCCTCCATGCCACACGTTGATGCTGGAGCACAGGACGCTCTCCACTGCACACCTGTAGAACGAGGTGAGAACTGGGCTGCTCAGACCAGCTCGTCTCAGCCGTCTGAGGAAGTAGAGTCTCTGATGACCTTTCTTGATCAGGCTGGTGGTGTTGTTGCTCCAGCTGAGGTTATCATTCATGTGTACACCCAAGTATTTGTAGCTGGAGACCACTTCCACTGCAGACCCACCTATGTTCAGTGGGGCGTGGGTGTGTTTGTTCCTTCTGAAGTCCACAATCATCTCCTTTGTCTTCTTCACATTCATGTGAAGATTATTCTCTTTGCACCAGCTCTCCAGGTGTTCCACCTCCTGTCTGTAGCTGGACTCATCATTGTTTGTGATGCATCCCACCACCGCTGTATCATCTGCAAACTTAACAATATGACAGCCTGGAAGTGTGGCTGTACAATCATATGTGAGCAGAGTGAACAGAAGAGGGCTCAGCACACATCCTTGAGGAGAGCCAGTGCTGAGGGTTATGGTGGAGGAGGAGAAGTTGTGGATCTTCACGGACTGTGGTCTGTCTGTTAAGAAGTCTAGTACCCAGTTACAAATAGAGGGGCTTAGTCCAAGTGTAGATAGTTTGTCTATCAGAGTTTGGGGGATCATGGTGTTGAAGGCAGATGTGAAGTCCACAAAGAGCAGACGCACGTATGAGTCCTTCTGATCCAGGTGGGTGAGAGCAGTGTGGACCACGGAAGAAATGGCGTCCTCTGTTGATCGGTTCTCACGGTATGCATATTGATGAGGGTCCTCGTTGATGTTGACGGTTGCCTTGATGTGGGACATGACCAGTTTCTCAAAACATTTAGCGACTATCGGGGTGAGGGCCACCGGTCTATAGTCATTCAGACCAGTCACTGTGGAGCTCTTTGGGACTGGGATGATGGTCGCGGTCTTCAGGCAGGTGGGAACTGACTCCAGTGCAAGTGAGGTGGTGAAGATGTCAGCCAGCACCTCACAGAGCTGGTCCGCACATTCCTTCAGAACTTTCCCTGGGATGTTGTCTGGTCCGGTTGCTTTATGAGGATTAATCCTTCTGAGACTGCCTCTCACTTCTGCTGCGGTCACTCTGAGATGCTCTTCATCTGGTGATGAGGTGAGTCTGGTGCTAGCTGGTCTGTTTGGATCTTCAAAACGTGCATAAAACTTATTGAGGGCATCAGGCAGAGATGGGTCCCTGGGGCATTGTTTGTTCTTGCCTTTGTAATCTGTTATGCATTTAATACCCTTCCACATGCTCCGTGGGTCTTGTGAGGTGAACTGTCCCTCGATCCTCTGTGCATACATGGCCTTGGCCTTCTTAATGCCATCCTCCAGTTCTTTCCTGCTCTTTCTCAGCTCCTCTGTATCTCCGGACTTGAATGCAGTGTCCCTGGCTGCTAGCAAGGCGTGGACTTCTTTATTTAACCAGGGTTTTCGGTTCGGGTAAGATTTAACATATTTTTTTATGGATACATTTTCAGAGCATGTGCTGATGTAACCCAGGACTGAGGAAGCATAAAGTTCCAGGTCAACTGAGCTCCCATCAGTAGCTGCCTCCCTGAAGACAGACCAGTTTGTCTTCTCAAAACAGTCTTTCAGCATGGGGGTACTATCTTGAAGCCAAACTCTTATCTCTCTTTGTTCCGGCTTGGAGCGCCTGAGTGGGGGAAGCTGTCTTGGGGCCAACATCAAAGCACAGTGATCGGAAGCTCCGAGCGGTGGGCGTGTCTTCGCCGTGTACGCCCCCTTCACATTAGTGTAGACTTATTATACTTATATTTAACACTTAACCTGGAGACAAGACCATAATAACCATATGGAGGTTAAACACAAGCTTGCTAAATAATAAAAAAAATGTTATAAAAGAAATAAAAACAGAAATAAAAAACTTTCTAGAATTGAATGACAACGGGGAAGTCAACCCTAATATTTTATGGGACACGTTGAAGGCGGTTATAAGAGGCAAATGTATATCACTAAGTACTGCCATTAAGAAAGAGAAGGAAAGAGAACTAAACGGACTGGAGACTAAATTAAAAGAATTGGAGAACAAGCAAACCAGAAATCAACTTGATCATATCAATGCTCAAATCCAAAAGATTAGGAGTAAGATTTTGGATATACATACAAAAAGAGGAAGAAAAAATATATAAGTTCCTAAAACAATCATTTTACAAAGCTGGGCCAAAGGCAACAAAGTTACTTGCAAGAAGAAGAAAAAACGAGAAAAAAAACTATGCAGTCAATCTGATCCATAACTGATCCACAGACAGGAACAGTAGGAAACAGTTTGAATGGTATTGACAAAGCTTTTCAAACATATTATAAAGCATTAAATGCACAACAAAAACAAAGCAAAATAGATTATGTTAAAACATTTCTCAATTCATTAGATTTGCCAACAATTGGAGAAAGTCAGAATAAAAGTTTAACTAGGCATATCATTGAAAAGGAGCTGATAAGGGCGATTAAAAAATGTAAAAAATAATAAAACACCTGGTACAGACGGTCTTCCAGGTAAATGGTATAAGATATTTGAAGATGATCTGTCCCCCATTTTATTAAAGTCATTAAATTGGACTTTGAGAAAGATGACAACACCATCATGGTCTGAAGCAATTATAACGGTAATACCGAAAGAAGGAAAAAACAAATTATTGTGCAGCTCATATAGACCTATATCAATCCTTAACCAAGATTATACTGTATATGCATCTATTATTATCCAATAGGCTGAACGCATTTGTCACAGACCTGATTGACGTGGACCAAACCGGGTTTGTCTCAGGCCGTCAAACCCAGGATAATATAAGGCGCTCACTTCACACAATTCATAACGTACAGAAAAATAATCATACAGCAGTAGTGGCAAGTTTGGGTGCAGAAAAGGCTTTCGATTGTGTCAGCTGGGAGTATTTATTTTTAGTTTTAGAACGATTTGGTTTTTCACATACCGCAATCAATAGTATTAAAACATTATGTGCGTCACCCACAGCCAGGATCAAGATAAATGGCTGCTTGACAGACAGAACAAAGCTGGAGAGATCCACTCGACAAGGATAATAATAATAATAAAAATAATGAATTCAATTTATAACGCGCTTTTCATTAGTGAAAATCTCAAAGCGCTACACACATTGAATGCTACCATACCATACCATACCAGTTTATTTATAAAGCACTTAAAAATACAGCAGCAGCCGTCCGAAGTGCTGTACAAGAATAAAAACAAGCACAAAACAATAAAAACAATCAATCTCAATCATATAAATATCAGAACATCACAAGTAAAATAATACAACATTAAAACAGAGATGTGAACTCATTCTGGTTTAAAAGCCAATGAAAACATATGTGTTTTTAAACGAGTTTTAAAAACAGATATTGATGGGGCCTGCCTGACCTTCAGTGGCAGCTCGTTCCACAATTTAGGAGCCAGAGCTGAAAATGCTCTGTCTCCTCTGGTCTTATAAAAGGTTTTCGGGACTGCTAAAAGCATCTGGTCAGCGGATCTAAGAGCACGTGATGGCACATAAAGTTGAAGCAGTTCAGACAGATAAGAGGGACTAAAACCGTTCAAAGACTTAAAAACAAACAATAAAACTTTAAAATGGATTCGAAACTGGACAGGAAGCCAATGAAGGGACATTAAAACTGGAGTGATGTGCTCACGTCTGCCTGTACCAGTCAAAAATCGTGCTACACACATTCATACACCGGTAGCGGCAGACTACCATGCAAGGTGCTTTCCAGTCCTACTGGGAGCAACTCAGGGTTAAGTGTCTTGCCCAAGGACACAACGACACATGGTGCCCACTCTCCCCAACTCTTTTTGCACTGTACATAGAGCCCCTCGCCCAGGCAATGAGGGAGGACAAGGATATACATGGTATAATAATAAATTCAAGAGAACATAAAATAGCACTGTACGCTGATGAAATCCTCCTATACCTCTCGAATCCGGAACAATCTATCCAGGCTGTCTTGAAATTATTAGATACATTTGGCACCTATTCAGGATATAGGTTAAATATGGAGAAAACACATATTATGAGTTTTAATTATTATCCATCAGTAGAGCTTAAAGATAACATCCCTATAGATTGGTCTAAGAAAACAATCAAATACCTGGGTGTGTGGCTGACTAACCTCCTGAACAACCTATACAAAACAAACTTTGAAACTGTAAATGGGAAAATTAAACAAGACCTCACACAATGGTCTGATTGTATACTCGATTTTAATTCAAGAATTGAGGTCATTAAGATGTCAGTATTACCTAGATTATTATACCTATTTAATTCTTTACCTATAAGAATCCCCCAATCTCAGTTTTATGAGTGGGACAAATTGATATCTCGCTTTATTTGTAGGGGACAGAAACCTAGAATTGGCTCGCTGGCCTGCTGGTCTTTTTAGCATTTTTCGCTTTTCGCTTCCCTTTCTCGGGCGCCATGGCTGAGAAAGTTGAGCTTGTTAGCAGTGCTAACGTTGTCCGAAGATGTCTCCTTTGTCGCGTCGCTTTCGTTGGCTATCCCGCTACTCGTTAGCGGGGTAGCGGTGTGACGCAGTTAGCGCTGTCGAGCAAAGCCGTCTGCGAAGAGAGAAGAAAAAAACCTTGAGGTTAAATAAAAGATGCTGGACCAGCTTTCGCTAGCCCAGCCACACGCAGGAATTTTCTCTGTGCGCTCAAAGTAGGGAGCGAGCTCACCTCAGATAGAGCGATGTAGCAACAGAGAAGTCCCGCGAAGTTCAGGTATAAGCGAGTTGAAGGGCATAAAAGAGAAAGTAGGATGGGCGCAGGCGTCTTTATACCAAGAGGGCGGGGCCTCTGTGGTGACGCTGATGCCCACCTGCCGTAAAGGCGTGAATATATTACTTCAGGTAACTGCGCGGGGGCGCAATTCCCATAGTCATATGTTGCACTGAGTGGACTGACTGATAAGGGAACTAGAATTAATTAAATACAGTACTCTAATAATTAGGAAAGAAAAAGGGGGGTTGTCACTCCCAAATCTTCATGATTACTACCTCGCATCTCAACTCAAAACAGTAGTGCAGTGGTGTGATCATACTTATGAGGCTGGATGGAAAGAATTAGAAAGCAAGTGTGGAAATATTCCAATACAAGCTTTTATTGGGGATCAAAAACTTGCGGCAGCACACCAAAAAGAATTAGATCCCCTGGTGTCATTTACCCTTCAGACTTGGTTTGAAACGGTTAAGGAGTTAAACTTGGGTAACCAGATACGAGTTCTCAGATGGGCCGCTTTTGACTCAGATTTCACCCCAATCCAATTAGACTCTAGATTTAAAAACAGGCCAGAAAAAGGGATAACTGCCTACTGTAAGATTTTGGACAAAAAAACACTACCAAGCTTTCAAACACTACAACAAAAATGTAATTTAGAAAAAGAGGACTTCTTTAGTTATTTGCAATTTAGAGAATATATTGTATCAAACATACTGAAAGACAGTATCTTACCCCCAATTTACACTACATGCGTTCCGGCTCTGCTCCGCTCCGACCTCCGCAGCAAATACGCACCCATTATAATCAATGAGAGCGTTTACACTGGCTCCGCACGGCAGCGGCGAGCGGATGGCAGTCCGTCAAAATTAGATCCGATCCTATTTCTGCCGGACGCCTGAGCTGTGCCGGAGTCAACTTTTAAAGATTACGTCGCACCAACAGGAAAAGGAATGAGCACAACATCCGTATTTACAAAATAAAATCACCAAGGGCGGACTAATCCTAGCTCTATACGGATTTATTTGTACAAAAATGCTGTCAAACTATCATGTATGACTACGCCTACAAACGCAATACAAGAAATAAATAAATTTTTAAAAGTATTTTATTCTGAAATGTAATAAATCACATCCTGTCGCTCAAACCATGTCCTGTCGCTCATTTACGAGAGAAGATCAAGGCAGACGCAACAATGGATGAATTGTTTTGTTCTGACTTCCTTATTTATCACTTGATTTATCGCGCGATCTCGCAATTCCTGCGCATGCGTCTCGGAGCGGCGCATCCAGGCGGACCGGAGCGGAGGTAGTGTAAACTGGACTTGAAACGCTCAGCTGCGACCTGCGGAGCGGAGCGGAGCCGGAACGCATGTAGTGTAAATTGGGGGTTATGCCCCTTTTCCACTCGCTCGGCGCAGAGCGGATCAGTCTGGTCCAATTCGGATCGGCTCACATGTAGCTCTGTCTCCATTCACTTCTGTAGCCCTTCGGTGGGCGGGTAGGATCATACTCTCTCACACGTGGTGGAGGTAGTGTTCCCTTAACTATTATCTTTTGCCATGATATCTATTATGTTCGAGCTCCAACACGATCAGCTACGCTTCGGTTTGGTGCGGACGAGGACTAGCTCAGATGGAGGATCTGTTGTTGTTGTTCTGAAAAGACCCACAATGCACCTTTCCCCAATAAAAGACAAACGTAAGATAAGTTGTCTGAATTGAGTGTTTGGAAAAAAACATTTGTTTGAGAAGGGGCAGATATAATAAGATTATTATTTTCTTCTGCTTCCTTTCATGTCATGTATTGTTTTATTTCTTGTTGTTCTGTAAATAGTTTTCTTGTGTTTTTTTAATCTGGAATGAATAAATAAATTAAAAAAACGTTGTACCAGGTGTGAATTGAACCCACTAGGTTTGGAACGGCAACACAACGCTGTTTCCACTACGCCATTGAGGCATATTGCTTTATTTCGGTCAACTTCTCCTTTAAACGAACCGCCCCTCATAGAATTCTGGCTACGTCCCTGTGTTATGACGTGAAGGACGGCGCGCTTCAGCTCGCCTGAACCCTGCTCTGAAATCAGTCCGGAATCGCGGTGCGGCTCATATGTGAGGTGGAAAATGCGTCCAGCCCGCTTCTGGCACGCAAATATTGCGCAATAACCGACCCGAACTGGCAAGTGGAAAAGGGGCATTAGAGTCTAACAAGATAATTTGGTTAGTTTCACAAGCATACTCCAAACCTGGTAGAATCACTATTTCTAAACTCTATCAAGGACTGTTAAGATCCAAAGGAAAGACAACAGATTATGTTAGAAAAAGATGGGAGGTAGAACTGAATACTGAAATATCTCAAGAACTGTGGGACAATATGTGTGAATCCACTTCTACAACCTCCTCCTCAAACTATTGGCGTGATTTCAGTTGGAAAAATTTGTTACATTTTTTTTAGAACATCAAAATAGCAGTTTTATAGAAACTCCAATGCATCTAAATGCTGGAGGGGTTGCGAGGATACAGAGGCAAATCACTCCCACATCTTCTGGTCCTGCATAAAGATTAAGACTTATTGGAGGGATGTTTTGGGGAAGATTGTGTTGATTTTGGGTCTTGAACTCCAACAACCATAGGCGTAATTTACACGGGGATGGGGGGGATTTAACCCCCTCAATAATTGGATCCAGTCAATATAACCCCCCCCAAAAATGGCATCATTCATTTCAAGCTCCCAGATTAACTGGAGGTGCGCGCGGAGGAGGAGCGAGCGCGACTGCTCTCTCTCTGCCTTCAAAGCTGCCGTTCGCCCCCCCTTCCTCCTCCCCCCTCCAGCAGCAGCAGGGGACACATTTTTTTGCCTCTGTCACTAGCCTCGCGAGAACTGCCCCCTGCAGTAGCCTCGGTGGCAGTTCTCGCGATGTTACTGCTGGCAGCGGGAACACAAACCCGGAAAAACACAGAGATGAATGTAACGAGAGAGAAGGCGTCCCTGCCAAAAAAGTTAAGACTTCGTGTAAATATCTTGAAAAATGGGACAGCGAATTTACTTTCCTTAAGAAGAGTAGGGTGGGACACAATTACGCGTTTTTTAAGATTTGTAACTGCGACTTTAGTGTCTCTCATGGGGGAAGGAACGATGTCCGTCAGCATGAAAAATCCATCAAGCACAAAGGTAGGCCTATCAGATTGTGATCACATAACTGGTTTGAAAGAGGCTGATAGGTAGTTATTTTAGATTTCTTGTAAACCTGTCTTAAAATGTAAGGGGTCCTGGACTTTGGTTGGGCTAGTGCAGGGGTCTGCAACCTGCGGCTCTGGAGCCACATGCGGCTCTTTGGTCCCTCAGCAGTGGCTCTTCCAAGCTTTGATCAAAACTAACTTTAAACTGAATTTTATTTGTTCTTATAACAACAAAAAGGGCTAGTTTTAGCAGTTTTTCCTGTCATTTCCTTTGCAAATGTGTGAATACTAGAACTAATAGAATGAGTAAAACATAAGTTAACTTTATTTATTTGAAGTAGGATATTTAATTTTTCCACGATTAAAATAATTTACCTAGACCTGCATAGTTCATTATTTTATTTTTTAATTGGGAAAGATCACATTATTTTTCCTTCTTTATGATAATCTGGTCTTTTTTAGTCTTAAAATGTAAAAATATCAACAAATCATTAGATATTTTCAGCTTTACAATGGCCAGAAAACTACAGGTCAGAAAATTGTCCTCTAACAAACTTAAAGTGGTCTGTGGGCCACCAGTTGAGAATCCCAGTTGTAGCAGGTGTTGTGGCTCCGGAAACGTTTAATTTAGTGAACAAAGGGGCAGAAATGGCTCTTTTGATCATAAAGGTTGCAGATCCCTGGGCTAGTGGGATGGCTCGGCGTACCCGGCAGAAAATTTCCTTTATTTTTAAATCCAAAACTTGACAGGTATGATGCAGGGTTTTACTCTGCTCTTGTCATATTATGGCTGTATTTGAATCATTTGTTGTAATTTTTCCTAGTTAAACCGTAGTGAACCAGGTAAATACACACTCTTTGAAAATTGTGAAATTGAGGTATGTTATATAATAAATCTTAAAAATGTAAAATATGTGTTATGGCTGAAAAAAATGCAGAAAAATAGTGAGTTTTTTTCTTACTTGTTGAACCTATGTGGAACAAAAAAGGAGCAGAATAAATACAGAGAAAACAGGAAAGTTAAGTAAATCACAGTAAATCACAGTAAAAGCATTACAATATATTTTAACCCTAAAATATCCTGAATCATAAAAAAAGTTATTTATTCGATAAATAAATAGGTAGATAGCATAACCCCCCCAATGTTAGACCTAAAGTTACGCCCTTGCCAACAACCCATCATGATACTACTGCTCAGAGCGGTTCCTGAGGGTCTGAATGCGAGTGACAAATATCTACTAAAAATCTTCAGCATCACAGCCAAAAAATTGATTACCGGTACTCCGAAATGGCATCGACCTGACCCTCCACTGCTAAAGGACTGGCTGGAACTGGTGGAGGAAACCCACAAAATGGAAAAGTTGACTTTCATGCTGAGATTGCAACCGGACCTATACAAAAGGAGATGGGGCAAATGGGAAAGTTTTCTAGAGGGAAAAACCCCGAATCAGGTATCTTACTCTATGCCACTCTGAAGACTACTCAAAAATGGGAAGTAAGTACTGTATGTACGTTGTTTCATCATGTACCTGTTTAATCTGGTCAGAATGTAAGTAATATCTATTGTCGACACTTGTTCTGTTTTACTGTTATTGTTAATTGAAAAAACAACTCAATAAACATAAAGTTAAAAAAATATCTGTTGGAATCCTGGCAAAAACCAATGCAGATATGTTCCTGTTTTTGATTTTCTACATCTACCTTATAATGTTTTGCTACTTTGATACTTTGTTTTAATTTGTTTAAAAAAAAATCTGTATCTCTCTTGTGTTTGTCTATTGTTGATTGTTTAAGGAAATTCTACTGTTGCTGTTCATCAATCTTTAGTTTGTAGCAGGTCTCTCTTGTAAATGAGTCCTCGAGGCTCAATGAGATTAATCGGACTAAATAAAGGTTGAATGAATCTTTTACACTCTTAAAACAGATGTGTCAAAAACAGCGCATGTGTCAAATTTTAACACGTGCCGAATCAGCTCAGGGACAACACATGGTGTGTCATTTATGACACAACTAATGTGTTTGTCATTTTAACACAACTATTGTGTCACTCAAATCAACACAAATTTGTGTCAAAATGGGTTATTTTGACACAAATATACGTTTAAAATGTGTTTACATAGATTAGGTTAAAAACACATTTGAGGATATTAGAGATATTTTTATTACAATTATTATTATTATTATTATTATTATTATTATTATTACTACAATACATTACAACAATAAAGCTGGGGCAGCTGCAATATACAGCTCAAATATATATTTTAAAAAGTCAAGCTAACAAAATACCCATTTTTCTAAGGTTATTCAACACACCTTAAAAACATACTGCCTGAATAATATTTGTTGTAACATTCAGTGAACATGGATGAAAAACATGGCAATAAAATTAATGAGAGTTCATGAAAAAGAATCCCTGTCCCTTACAACATGCATGAGTTTTCCCATTGCACTGAAATGGCAACATGTATAGGAGCCAAGATGGTGTAGTGGTTAGGGCGTTTGACTTGGGACCCGAAGGACGCGGGTTCGCGTCCCGGCCACTACACACCTTGGGGTGTCTATGAGTGCACACCTATTTCTCCAGCTCCCCGAGCGCTTTCTATGGCTGCTCACTGCACCACCTGGTGGTGGTTGGGTTAAATGCAGAGGCGAATTTCGTCTGTGTATGGGAAACATACGCAGATGACAGGAATAGACAATTATTATTATTATTATTATGTATTGACAATCCAATACTGTAGTCATCAACCAAGGTAGAGGATCTTGTATCTTGGGGCCACATACAGCTCTCTGGTGCCAAAACTCCACATAACATATAAAGGATGCAAATCAGAAACTTCTGCAAGTGTGATCAATTCATATTCACTTGTTTTTTGTACAGCATAAGCATAAAAATGATCAACAAAGTACAATACATTTAGTATTTGAACAAACGTGAGAATGGAGTC
>JBBPBX010036099.1:0-19913 GCA_038048925.1 Garcialebias charrua | reverse complement strand
GAACTTCAAGCTGTGTTTAATCGTGGGAAATCCGTTTACACCCGAACGCACCATCTGTGATGTAATGTCCAGAGTTGAGGCAGAGCTCTGAGCTTGTCACGGTGTGCGCAGCTCCACATGAAGGTCAGTCTGATACAGCATCAGACCTAAATTAGATCCTGTTGTTTCTTGTTCCATCACCCAAACTATTTTCTGCTTCCCAAAATGAAGACAAATAGCTCAAATCTTCACCTAGATTGATAAATTAGTCAAGTTTTAAAATGTCCGCTATTGAAGAGACTGGAGCCCTCTGCCTCTCACTCTGGACATTACGTCACAGATGGTGCGTTCAGGTGTAAACGGATTTCCCATGATTAAACACGGCTTGAAGTTCAAAATCACTTTTAAAGCAAAATTAAAGTGATTTATCATTTTGTTTGCAAAAACTAACATATTTAAATGATAAAATATATATATTTTGAGCAATTTGATGAATAGTAGAAAAATCACGTCAGTGGATCTTTAAGTTGCAAGGTGAGGCCTGACATCTATCACACTGGTCTGGAATTGAAGGGAAAATTTTTGATAGATGGGATTTTGAAAAATGTACTCTATTTATTATTTTAAACTGTATTAATTGTAGTCTGGCACATGGTGTACTTTGGCGTATGCTGAGAATAACTTTATCCCACCATGACTCTGACAGTTCAACACCCAATTCCCGTTCCCATGCAGTTCTGGTTTTACCTGATGAGTCGGCCTCAATTGCCATAAGTTTTCCATAAATAATACAGGTAGTCCCCGATTTACGAGCGAGATCCGTTACAACGAGGTGCGCGTAAACCGGAAATCTCGTAAATTTGGAACGGCCGCCACGCTTCTCGTAAGTCCGGAAATTCGCTCGTAAATTGGAACGGTTTTGCTAGCGCGACTACAAACACTCGTTTTTCATCGAAAAACTGCTTATGAGTGCATAAAAATGATCGGAAACGTGTGTCCACATGTTTAGCTAACGAACTGTGGTGAAAAAACACAGGAAAACTCAGTATTTTTTGCGTTTTTTCCAATAATTCGCCAGCTCGTAAGTCTGGAACCTCGTAGATCAGAGCGCTCGTAAATCGGGGACTACCTGTAGAAAGAGGAGATTTCAGATTAGGCTTCAAAACTAGGAATTCGACCCATGGTGGGTCAGTAGGCAAAGTTGGAAAATTTGGAAACCGTGATGAAACGCAATGTCTAATTTGGAAATAAAGAAACAAATGTGAAGTGGGTAGATTAAATTTAGAAGACAATTCTGAAAAACTAAGGAACAAACCATCTTCGTAAAGGTCTCTCATTGTTCTAATACCTCTCTCATGCCAAATTCTATAGGCAGCATTAGTAGATGCTGGAGAGAAAATGTGATTCTTTAATAACGGCATTTTATTAGATGGTAATACAAATTTAAAATGGGACCTAAATTGTGACCAGATCCTGAGTGTGGAAAGCACTATAGGATTTGTAGTAACAGAGGATAGTTTAATTGGTAATGATGAATAAATAATTGAGGCAGGTGAAAAAGATGCAGAAATCGATTGAACTTCAAGTTTACACCAAATCAGATCAGGTGAATTTAACCAATAATTCAGTTTATGGATATGTGAGGACCAGTAATACATTGTAAAATTAGGTAGAGAAAGACCACCATTTGTGGTGAACTGTTGTAATAAAGAAAGTCTCATTCTGGGGGCCTTTCCATTCCACAAAAAGGAAGAGACCATCTGATCCAGGGACCTGAAGAACTGTTTGGGCAAAAACAGAGGGATGTTTTGATATAAAAACAGAAGTCTAGGTAGCACATTCATTTTGATAATATTAATCCTGCCAATTAGTGAAAGAGGGAGAGAGTTCCACCTCTGAAGGTCTGATGCAATTTGGGAGACTAGTGGGGTATAATTCTGAGAAAACATCGAGGGCAGAGTACGTGCAATATTAATTCCCAAATATCTAAACCCCGAGGGACTGAGCCTAAAAGGGATATCAGAAGGCTTAAGCTTTAAAGCTAATGAATTCACTGGGTAGCATTCGGTTTTAAGTGAATTAATTTTATAGCCGGAATACGATCCAAATTTTTCACTCAAATTATTGAAATTTCATGAATTGGTAGATTATAATATTTTGTTAGTAATGCATAGGGCTCATAAGAATGTGCTACCCACGAATGTTCAAATGTTTTTCATTACGAAAGAAAGCTGTTACAGTTTAAAAGGAACTGAAAAGTTTGTTAAACCTAGATATAAGACTACTGTAGTTTGAAGGGATGTTTTATTTTGAATAAGGGAGTGGAATTGTGGAATGTTTTGGATAAGGATGTTAAAGATGTAAACTCTGTGATGAAAGTCAAAAAAATTATCAAGTCTAAACTGCTAGCAAAATACTAAAGCTTCAAGTAATGCATCCTAATGTATTGTTAATTGTTGAGTGTGAAATGTTACTAAGTTGATCTGTTGTTTCTGGAAGATTATTGTTTGAATTGATTGTAACTTTTTTTAAGGGGCAGTCAAAATAAGAAATTGTTCTTTCTACCACCTTTCATTTTATGTATTTTGATTTTTTTCACATATTTATGAAATGTTTCTTTTTCCATTATCTTTTATGTGTTTTTTTTTAATATGTAAAATGAATAAAAACTTTAATTAAAAAATAAATAAATAAAAAATAATGGTCCTACACACTACATGTCTTCTTAAACTTGGCAATAATTACTAATTATTGTCAAATTTCAAACAATATTATCATTTATCGCAATAATTTCAGAGAATTAATCGCACGGAAAAATGTGTTATCGTGACAGGCCTACTGATCATTAATAAAATTGTTAGCCTACCTGTGCAGTGGGTGCGCATCTTCCACAATGCACCTGATGAGGTCATATGAAAAAATGCGCCCCGAAACCAAGATTTCATGAACGTCTTCTTTAGCCTTTTTTATAACACTTGAGATGTCGTCCTTGGAGTCGTTCTTCATGCACACTCTTAGTAAATGCACTGAGAGGACGGCCTGGGTCTTCTTGCACACAGGGCAAAGCAGGAAATGTCTGTTGGAATCACTAAAAACAGACGATTGTTCAGTTACTAAACAATAAGACTTTGGTGGAACTTTCACATGCAATAAAAAGTTTAGCTTCTCCTTGTTGCTAAAACAATAACCTTCTTGAGAGAATCTACATCAGTGTAGTCAACTATGCTACCAATCTGTGGTTAGTTATTTAGCTTTAACAAATTCTTTGGCAAAACTTTCCCATTGTAAGACAGTGTTTGGTCTTGAAGCCTCCAGTCAGTTAACACTACAATCCAATCATATAATATGTAGAATGTCTCAAGGTTAAAACTTGTCCATCTTATTACTTACTATGAAGAAAACATTTTCTGGGCCAGTGTTCAGTACTGTAGTCCACAACAGGTCCACAGCAGATCAGCAGTTCTCTGTTGATTTGAGCTATGAACCAAAAAACACCAGAGTTAAAGGAGAGACCTGAGCAGTGGGACAGCCCCCATTCATTATTACATATGTTGAGCAGGCAGAAACCAGGGAGGGGTGTGCACCATTCACCAAAGGAACAAACCTTACAACAGATGCCAACCCCTTTAGGGAGTGGGGGTGCCTACTCTATTCTTAGAGTAATCTAAAAAAGCTAAGTTTGGTCCTCTGGACATTCAAAAAACAAAACAAAACAAAAAAATTGTAGAAACGTTTCGTCTTTCGTCCGAAAGACTTCCTCAGTCTGAGCTGCTGTGTTCAGCTCAGTCTTATAAATAGCACCCTCTCACAGTGGAAGAACCAGTTTGCTGATGACAGCCTGAAACCAGCTGCTCACATCACATGATCATGGAGGACCATCAGCCTGACGATGGATCGTTAGCACCCTGATGGTTGTTTGCTATTCACAGAGGGCTGAGTGATACTAGCAATAACAGCATTGTAAGTGGGGGACAGTTGAACCTGGAGGCCTCCACCTCTGTTTAATGATGGACGGTTTCTTTTCACAAAGATGGCCTCCTTTACTCCTCTCTCAAACCATCGTTCCTCTCTATCAAGGATGTGAACATCTTCATCCCTGAAAGAGTGACCGCTGGCCTGGAGATGAGTGTAGACCGCAGAGTCCTGACCTGATGATGTTGATCTTCTGTGCTGGGCCATCCTTTTGGCCAGTGGCTGTTTAGTTTCCCCGATATAAGACTGATCACAGCCCTCCTGACACTGAACAGCATACACAATATTACTCTGTTTGTGCCGGGGGACTGGATCTTTGGGATGAACCAGTCTTTGCCGTAATGTATTTTGGGGTTTAAAAGCCACTGGGACGTTGTGTTTAGAAAATAAACGTCTCAATTACCCCTTTCATAAGTCAGATCCGCGCAATTCCCGCACAGACCAGTCCGGCTTTAATCCCCATCGGGTCATTCATAAAACAAAGTTGAATCCGGCCACGGCCCGCCCTCAATGGAGCATTCACAAAACGATTGGCAGCGCGGGTTGAAAAGAGGCGTGGTGAAAATCTGCAGCTCAGAGGACGTGGTGCCTGCGTGTTTAACGTGGGACCGAAGAGGTGTCTGTAAACAAACATGGCGACGCTAGCAAACATCGTTGTGCTTATCCAAATGCCTTTTTTTTTTCTCTCGCATCAATCCGCTCCAAAAGGGCCCCATCCTTCACTGTACCGGTAAATCCCTTATTAATTTCCTCCTCTGCGCGCAGAGACAGGAGTACACAGGTCTCGACATCACCCCAATTAGCCATTTCCGTGAAGATCAATAAAAAAAGAAAAAGATTCGGCGAAGAATAGCGAGTAAAGCGCAAGCGAAATACAAATGTCATGTTCTTGCTTACACATTTAAATAGAGCGCGACAGTGGACGCCGGGAGAATACGTGGGAGAGTACGTCATTATTCGTTATTATTATGTTATACGTTACGAGTACGTTATTATTATTATTGCTCTGTATTACACTGTGTTGGTTTGTTAAGTGTCCTTGGGTGTCCTGAAAGGCGCTTTTAAATAAAATGATTATTATTATTATTCAAATCAGTTTGAAGCCGCAGCAGCCCGACACCTTTTACAAGTCGACAGATCCGGGCTTAATGCTACCTCTGCTCGCAGATCAACGGCGGATCAGAGGCGAGTAAAATTAACTCGGCAATGCGCATTCGTGTTTCTTCTGAATGCTCGTTGGAGGCTTGAACACGCATCAGAGCCGGACTGAACAGTCTTATGAAAGGGGCTAATGTCTCTGAAACTCTCGCAACATAAGGAATGACCACTGGTCTGGGTTCTTTCTTTTCACCTGATGGCTGGCTGGAGTCCTGTTTGGGTTTCTTCTCTGCTTTCAGGAAGGCCCAGTTAGGATATCCACATTTCTCTAGAGCCTGTTTTGTGTGTGATTTCTCCTTCTGTCTGGCTCCTGAGTTAGTGGGGACGCTGTCTGCTCTGTGGTACAGAGTCCTGATGACTCCTAACTTGTGCTCCAGAGGGTGATGGGAGTCAAACTGTAAATACTGGTCTGTGTGGGTGGGTTTGCGGTACACCTCAGTTTGCAAATTTCCTCTATCAGAAACTGAGACCTCACAGTCCAAGAAAGCCAACCTGCCATTTTTTACATCTTCTCGTGTGAACTTGATATATTTATCCACAGAGTTGATGTGATCAGTGAAATGTTGGACTTCCTGAGATTTAATTTTAACCCAGGTGTCGTCAACATACCTGAACCAATGACTTGGTAGTCTCCCTGAAAAGGACGTCAAGGCTCTCTTTTCTACCTCCTCCATGTACAGGTTGGCAACAATAGGAGAAACTGTTGATCCCATAGCACACCCATGTTTCTGCCTATAATATTGCTCCCCATATGTGAAGTAGGTTGACTGCAGACACAGTTTCAAGAGTTGACACAGTTGCTCTGTGGAAAGCGTGGTCCTGCTGTTCAGAGTGGTGTCTGATTTTAACCTTAAACAGACCACCTCTACTGCCTCATCAACAGGAATGCACGTACATTCGTGCTCATCTGCTCACACAGACTCATGTTCATGAGTCATGTTCATGATTGACGTTGTGTTTTTATGCTACTAGTGCTTAGTGTATTCTTATTAGTGTTTTTCTTGATTCATGTCTTAGATCTTGTTGCGGTTTTCCTTTTACATTTTTATACTTTCGTTGGATGTAACTGGGACCCTGCGTACACAATTTTGTCCCACCACATGTACCACATGTGGTGGAATGACAAATAAAGAACCTTGAACATAAGGCCAGGTGTCATCAAATTATACAGAGCAATGGTGATTTGGTGAAATCTGAAAAGAAGATACAGCATGGGCGTAACCAGAATTTTATGAGGGGCGGTTCGTTTAACATAAATGTGGACCTTGTAAGATAAACATGCCTCTGTAGCTCAGTGGAATCGCGTTGGGTTGCCGTCTCAAACCTTATGGGTTCAATTCCCACATGGTTCTACGTTTCTTTTCTTTCATTCCAGATTAAAAAAACAAGAAAACTATTTACAAAACAACAAGAAATAAAACAATACATGAAATGAAAAGAAGCAGAAAGGAAGCAGAAGAAGAAAATAATCTTATTATATCTGCCCCTTCTCAAACCATTTTTTTTCAAACACTTGATTCAAACAACTTATTTTACGTTTGTCTTTTATTGGATAAAAAAAGGAGTTAATATACCATTCTACTTTTTTTATCCAATAAAAGACAAACGTAAAATAAGTTGTTTGAATCAAGTGTTTGAAAAAAAAAATTTGTTTGAGAAGGGGCAGATATAATAAGATTATTTTCTTCTTCTGCTTCCTTTCATTTCATGTATTGTTTTATTTCTTGTTGTTGTGTAAATAGTTTTCTTGTGTTTTTTTAATCTGGAATGAATAAAAAAAAAACGTTGTACCATGTGGGAATTGAACCCATACGGTTTGGGATGGCAACCCAACGCTATTCCACTGAGCTACTGAGGCATGTTTAATTTATCCTGGTCAACTTCTCCTTTAAACGAACCGCCACTCATAAAATCCCTAGAAGGGACTCCATAGGCAAAGTGGGCGGTTCGTCTGAACCCCCCGAACCCCCCTAGCTACGCCCCTGTACAGTGGAAGTCGGCAGAAAGAGACGAAAAATATTTTGAGTCTCGATTTATTCTCAATGTCTTCCAACATCAAGCTCAAGAGAAACAACTAAATTACAACTGTTGAACTTTATACTTCTTTATATTCTGTCCCTTTCACAATAAGAGCACATTCTGACGTGAAATATATACATTTGTGTCCCCCACAATACTAGAGAATGTGGATAAAAATAACATTTCTCTTATTATTTGATAGATATTTAATAATTTATTTAAATAATTTATGATTTTCCTTATTTTTAGTGTTTGAAACACCATACCATACCATCATACAATCATTGTGTATGATTGTGTCCTCTGTAAATGAGGCCACTACTTCAACAGACTCCTGAGTTTAAAATAAACTAATTACTTTGATGTCTATTGCAGATTTAATTAGAAATGCACTGCTTTTTTAGGTTTACCTTACCTAACAGTGTCAGGTAATCCTAAAAAAAAAGACCAAATACAGTACGTCGTCTAATGTGTCAGGCTGACACATTAGAAGTATTTGCACAAGTACTAGTATCGGTATCGGTGAAAGAACCAGAGTTTTACCAGGTATCGTATCGAACAACATTAGTTTTCACAGGTCGCCGATTCTGGAAAAGCCCAAGCCGGGCAGAACATGTACGAGCGCGCCAATAACTGGGAGGAGGAGGACTTCTTAAAACACCACCTGTCCTGTTCCAGAACCGAGGTGGAGAGGCTGCTCGCTAACTCCTAGTTGAAATAAATGTCCGAGAGAGAGAGACCTGCCAGCAGCTCCAAAGAAGAACCGAGAGGAGAACCTACCTGCTGTTCTGCTCCGAGGCACGGCCACAGTCTTTATGTTGCGTCACGTGACTTCTTGTTGATGAGGAATCAGTCCCAGGTGAGCGTGGACTACAGGTAGTTCTTTTCACTGTAGTGCCAGAGAGTGGGGCGGGCTCTTTGCACGTATGGCACTGACGTCACATCCGCCTGAGCGAAGTGCGGCTCGCTAGCTTCCGCTTTGAGGAACTGATAGCTAGGAAAGATTTGATTTGATGTTTATTTATTCATTTTAAAAGAACAACACAAAACAGTTTCATCAGATACAAGAATACAAGTAGGATAAAATGAAGGGAGCAGAAAGAAGATGAAATCTTATTATATCTGCCCCTAATTTCACAGTTTGTTCAACCGATAACCTTCAAACTACATCACAAAATGAATAAATCTACTAATTTTACTAACTGTAATACACAAACACACTAAGCTACATCATATATAGTTTTTGAGCAAGTCCGTTTAGACTTTTTTCTTAAATGTATACTGTACATTGATTTCGCATTTTTAACACAGTGGCGGAGCTAGACTTTTATTGCTGGGGGGGCCGAGGGCTATCAGTAAGGGGTCCACTTACAGTGGAGGATTTTTTGGGAGCAGACTGCAGCCAACAAATAAACAATAATTTGTAAGACCAATCAAGCCTACTGCCATCCTTCCACATCTATGGAGAATTCTGCTAACGCTAGCACTGGACATCTGGAGGATGGAGCCAGCACGTTCAGCTAAGTTTGGGCAGTTCCCAGTGAGTCCACTTCATGGTCTATCTGACCCACCAGCAGAATCTCAGAAAGATGAGTGGTGCCCTCAACACTGACCCAGTAAAGAGCAGAAACTGCCATGATGCAAATCTTGGTGTGCCATTTTTAGCTGAAGCAACTTCATAAATCATTTCTTGGCTTGCAGTGATGATAACTGACTTTATTTGATCACATTAAATAACTTATTTCAACCAAAATCCAAAGTAAACTATTTATTCAAATAGTCAAACTTTGTCTAAATTCATGTGTGTATAGAACTGAAAAAATTCCTGCTTAAAAAGTCAACTTTGATTTGATTTGATGTTTATACATTCATTTTAAAAGAACAATACAAGACAGTTTCATCAGATACAAAAATACAAGTAGGATAAAATGAAAGGAGCAGAAAGAAGATGAAATCTTATTATATCTGCCCCTTATTTCACAGTTTGTTCAACCAATGATAACCTTCAAGCAACATCACAGAATGAATAATTCTACTTATTTTTCTAACTTTGCCTTTAAATAGGAGAATTAAGCCTTGATTGATTCATTATTAATGTTTGTTTATTACTGTAATTAACAGATTCTACTTCAGTGACTGATTCTGATAATTAAAGGGTGAATATATTAATTAATTTGTTGATGGTCAATAAACTGATCAGCTGGTGCCAAACTTTAATGAATGAAAAATAAATAAAACAAATGTAGTGAAGTTGAGATGTTAAAGGTGTCACCCTTCTTCCTCCATCTCACCCTTCGTTATTGCTACAAGCTTCTACCCTGAAGCTGTTAGACTCATGATCCCTATCAGGATTATTACTGTGGACAAAAATTACGTAATGGCATTTGATTGTTGACATGTGCTGACTAACCATGCTGCCAATCTCATGCTGCTGATTTATTTCATGTTGCTGTGTTCATTCATCCTCATCTGCTCACACAGACTCATGTTCATGCTGCTGTTGTTTGGCACATTGTTTTGTACTAGTAGTGCTTAGTGTATTCTTAGTTTAGTGTATTCTTAGTGTATTTCTTAGTTCATATTTTAGATATTATTACTGTTTATCTTTGCAATTTGTATTTTTGTTGGAAGTAACTGGTTTTACACAGTTTTAACATCACTCTCCAGAACATTCCACAATCCAACTCCCTGATTTGAGGTAGACCGTCCTTTTAAGCTGGTTCTGAATTGTGGTTTGATGAATATCTCTGTCCCTTTGAGATTGTAACAACTTTGTCTTTTTATAAAATTTCTTTGGATATTTAAAGGTAATGTGTTATTATGAGCCCTATACATAACTGATAAAATACTATATTCTACCAATTCCTGGAATTTCAATAAGTTTAGCTGAAGAAACAAGGTGTTTGATGGGTGACTGAAATGTTTTCTGGTGATTACTCTTACAGCTCTCTTTTGTAAAATAAAAACAGGCTTTGTAATTGTTTTGCACGCTTTTCCCCAAACCTCAATACAATAGATTAAATGTGGAACAATGATTGTGTTATACAACATATACAGAGCTTTATCAATTAAAAAATCCCTGACTTTATACAGTACTGCAATTGATCTAGCTATTTTTGTTTTAATGGAATTTACATGATGTTTCCATGTCAGTTTGTCATCAATGATAACACCCAGAAACTTCACTTCACTCACTTTACAGATCACAACATCTTCAATTTCAAATGGATCGTCAACAATTCTCTTTTTGTTACTGAATATCATGTAATTAGTTTTATCTAAATTCAAAGATAATTTGTTTAGTTTAAACCAAGTTTGTATTTTTATAAATTCTGTTTTCATCGTATCCAAAATCTGTTTTGTCTTTGCCCGAACAGAAAAATGCGGTGTCATCGGCAAAAAGAACACATTTAAGAAGTCCTGACTTTACATATAAAATAAATAACTTTGGTCCAAGCACAGAGCCCTGAGTAACTCCACAAGTGATATCACGGAGGTCAGATCTAACATCATTTATTTGCACAAACTGTTTCCTATCTTTCAAATAGCTAGATACCCACTGTAATGCTGGTCCTCTAATACCATATTTATTTAGTTTTTCAAGGAGAATGGTGTGGTCAATGGTATCAAATGTTTTTTTTAGATCAACAAAAACACTAACAAAGTACTAACAAAGATAACAAGTGCACGGCATCTTCAAAGTGTAATGGTCTTTTAAGTTTCCATGAATTTCCAAGCGATGTTTGTTATCAATTGTTGGAAGTATTAATGAACTTTTTACAGTGGCTTGCCTGATGGATAATTATCAAAATAAACCTCTTGTCAGGGCAAGGGCTAAGTAAAGGGAAAGAGTCCTGTTTGGGTTTCTTCTCTGCTTTCAGGAAGGCCCATGCAGTTAGGATATCCACATTTCTCTAGAGCCTGTTTTGTGTGTGATTTCTCCTTCTGTCTGGCTCCTGAGTTAGTGGGGACGCTGTCTGCTCTGTGGTACAGAGTCCTGATGACTCCTAACTTGTGCTCCAGAGGGTGATGGGAGTCGAACTGTAAATACTGGTCTGTGTGGGTGGGTTTGTGGTTCACTTCAGTTTGCAAATTTCCTCTATCAGAAACACCTGGGTTAAAATTAAATCTCAGGAAATCCAACATTTCACTGATCACATCAACTCTGTGGATAAATATATCAAATTCACACGAGAAGATGTAAAAAAATGGCAGGTTGGCTTTCTTGGACTGTGAGGTCTGTTTCTGATAGAGGAAATTTGCAAACTGAGGTGTACCACAAACCCACACAGACCAGTATTTACATTTCGACTCCCATGAGCCCCCAGAAACCATCTCATCACCAGCAAACCGGTTGGTGCACTAAAGGAGTGTACTGCTTAGTGGGGAAAACTGTTTACCTACGACTCCTCAGACTGATGAAGCCCTCCAGATAGAGGGCGAAACGTCTTTCTACAAAAAAGAAACTGTCCAGAAGACCTGACTGACCATTATTGGGATGATACTACTGTATTGACTTCCTCTGTGAGAAATATTTCAAACAAAAAGCTTCATGTGTCGCGTTATTTCAGATAAAGCTTTAGTAAAGAGGAAGAGACCCAAACAGACAGAACTTTAGGGTTCTGTTCATCTTCTTTAGATGATTTGTCCAACATGAACTAAGTCTACTGGCTTCCTAAGATAAATAACTTTACTAATTGTTTTTTGAATGTACAGGTATGTGAATGTTTTTGTTTAGTGCCCTGAGACAACTTCTGTTGTTACTTGGAGTTATAGAAATAAAATGAATAGATTTTTAACAGAGCTCTCTTAAAGTAATCATTGGATGTGTATCTACAACTCATTAGCTTTTGGAGTCGACCCGACTGAACATTACTGCTATTGCTTGCTGACCCTAAAATGCTCAAACAGCTATATTTCAGTCAATCTTATAATTGTACGACATTCTCACACATTTTCTTCAAGTGCTACTCACTGAGCAAGATTGTTCCTTATAACTTTAGCTTGAACTGTTGGATTAAACTTTGTTAGCAAAATATCTTATGAACCACTGGACAGGTTTAAATTGAATCTCTTATAAAGTCATGACACCTACAACTGGTCAGTCCAACTCAAGAAGACCGCCACCCTTACCAAAAATATAAAAATGGCTGTAATTCAGTGACTTTCACATCGTTTGAGCTAAAGTTTGATGTGGTAGTAGCTGAGTCATTCACAACATATATGTGAGGTCACGCATCAAAACACGAGATCACACTGATCTTAGTGTAAAACTTTGACATGAAAGGCAGCAGGCGATGTGCGTTCCTCCAAGAAGATCTTTTATTGGATTGCAATATTGACATAAAAAAAAAAATCACCTTTATTGTAACTGTCCTCAACAAAAGTCATATCATTGGAAGTTTACGGACATATTGTTACAAAAACAACTTCGTAAATAATTCAGAGTTTATTTTGATGGAAAGAGTTTGTCACAGTCTTTTGTATGCATAAAGTCAGCCTCGATCATAACTTTTATAAACACTTTCAAACATGAAAATATGTAAGAACGTCTCAGGATAAATGGCACGTTAACGTAAAAAATGACATGAGAAGAAACAAAGCTCACAGACACGAATCAAAACAGCAGTCCTGTCCCGCACAACCGAACAGGGCTGCTTCCAAAGGTCCTCGTCACAAACAGAACGTCAGACACGCTGCGCTGCAGGAAGTGTCACGCCACAGTTTCACAAGGATTCACACGATCACCATGTAGCACCAATATGAAGAGCTCCTTGCATGTTAGAGATGAAACTGACAGCGGCGGCACAGCAGAGGTCGAATAAAGCCGATACCGAGCTTCTGCCTCAGCAGCTGGGAGTGAGCAGGCCTCCCCCGCTCCTCATGGCACCAAACAGCCCCACTAGCTGGCTGCAGGCTCTGGAGAGCTGGTGGAAGTGGACGAGATGGAGGCCACTCGCTCCCGGCTGTCTACCCCCCCTCTACCGGTCACCCTCCACTGAAGGATGCAGGTGTCCTTCCCCCCCATGGAGAGAAGGTGGGAGTCGTTGTGGGTGAAGCGGACGTTGGTGACGTGGCTGCCATGACCCTCGTACTTGTGGTTTGGTGCCTGGAGATCAAAAGGTACACAGTTACGCTCAACGAGCACGTTACACCATTAATAAATCCAATTATTAACCATAAATCTCCACTGCTCATGGGCTGTTTCCTACAGATTGGAAATATGTTGTTGTTGCTCCAAATATTACCAAAAGGACAGCATATGGCACATTACCGTATTTTTCGGACTATAAGGCACACCTAAAATCCTTTAATTTTCTCAAAAACTGACAGTGAGCCTTACAACCATGTGCGCCTTATGTATTAATTCTGGTTGTGTTTACTTTTTAGTTCAAGTTTACTTTATTAGGTTTCCAAGAGGCAATTCATCTACAACAGGTAGAGGTGGTGAGACAGCCAGCACATTCATACAGCTATAATATAAAACAGAATAAAAAGTACCATCAAAACAAAATACACAAAAACATTACTAAAAAGGTACAACATAATAAAAGCAAACTATTCATCCTAAAAACATGAAGTTAGAGTTCCAAGATAAAAATATGTAAAAGGAGGAAAAAGTTCCGGGTCATGACCGAGACGGCAGCTTGAACTCAGTGCTAATCAACGATTTTACAAAAACAACCCAAAAACAAATTATATTTAACCTAAAGGGAGATTTTACTGAAGATGGAGAGTAGGGTTGTCTCACGACGGAGGAAAACGACTGGTGCAGCGACAATTAACGAGGAAGTACAGCAAAGCAACCGAAGCTGCACCCCGCTCCACGAGGCTGAGGAGGGGGCAATGGAGGAGGCTAGCTTGAATAGCATACTTGCAGAACTTAGAGATTTCAGACGGGACAACAAGCAGCAGCTTCTGGAGATCCAACAAGACCAGCGACGAACGAACGACAGGTTAGATGAGGCAGAGGGTCGAATCGAAGAAGTAGAAACAGCCATGCAAGCGGCGTCTTCTCTAATTAAACGACTCCTTCAGCGCCAGGACAACATGGAGGCTAAGCTAACTGATCAGGAGGGCCGCGCACGCCGAGATAACGTAAGGATTTATGGCATTCCTGAAAAGGCTGAGGGTGACAACATTGAGGGCTTCACAGAAAAACTGCTCCGGGACTGTTTAGACCTCCCGCAAGATGCGGAGCTCAAAATTGAAAGAGCCCACAGAGCGCTGGCCCCCACAGCCCCCAAAGCACAAGCAAAGCCTCGCTCGATCATAGTAAAGTTTGCCAGCTACAAAACTAAGGAGGAAGTTATTCGCAGAGCCTGGCAGAAAAAACAAATACAGTACAACAACGAGCGCTTCTACATCGACCACGACTATCCACCAGCTGTTATCAAGAAACGTGCAGAGTATAACCAAATAAAGAAGATACTGAAGGAGAAAAAAATCAAATTCCAAACCCCCTACCCAGCAAGGCTGCGTGTGTTCTACAGAGAGGAGACCCGCATGTACCAGAGCGCAGCAGAGGCGACATCAGACATGGCATCACGGGGATTCCAGGTCACTGTCAGACCTCCACCAACCACATGTTTGTTCTCTAACAGGTATGGTTGTAATTTCTAGTAAAATTGTTCAATATTATACTTCGGTCCAGCAGCCTCCACTTCTAAAAGTCAGCGCTCACGCGGTTTGGTTGTGCACGCGCTAACACCATGAATTAGGTAGCACGCTTGCGAGGTTCTTTCAAAATAAAAGCTGATGTGTGTCTCCTGTTGGTACAAACTCTGTACATAAAACACATGTTAGCACTGGAAGCTGTAATGGGACCAACATTCCTGCTCAGCTGTTTCCACTAAAAGTTTGAATGTCGCCCCCATATCCAAAGAGTAGAGAACTTTTTGTGTTGCTAAGTTAAATAAATAAAAAACTTCAATGTGTTTTTCATGTTTTGACTCTAGATGATTGAAGTCATTCTTGCTGGTCTATGTTCATAAATGATTTTTAATGTCCTCCTGTGAATATGGATCCATAATATTTAACTTTTGTCTCTGTTTTGTGGTTATTTGTATGTTCATTATGTGAGAATGTTAAATTGTTTTCCCTGAAGTTTCCATTAATATTAAAACAAAACTCTTAGTTTCAAGTGACCAGTCTCACTTCAGGCTGATTGTAAAACATAGGGGTGTAACGGTACGCTAAAATCACATTTCCATTTGGTTCAGTTTCAAGGAGGGCTCGGTTCGGTGTTTTTTTTTTTTTGGTACAAATTTTTTAAAAATAAAGACTTAAAAAACATTTATTTTGAAAATATGCCAAGCAAACCTGCAAACTACAGTAGTCAACTTTTGGCGAAAATCGCCGTTTTCAAAGCAAAATATATCATTTATGTGAATCATGTAGATCCGATGAGTTTTTGTTTTCGGTGTGGGGGGGTGTCAGACCCGTGACAGATTAGAAGGCATCATTTCCCACTGACTGGATTTCAAGAAACAACAAGGCATCTGTCGACAATAAAATCTTTGTTGGAGCGTGTCCTTTGGCCAATCACAGTCTCAGGACAGACGATAGTGTGGGCGGGGGGAGGAGCCAACAACGAAATCTTTGAACTGAATACAGTAAAAAATAAATACAGGGTGAGGGAGAAGGCGGAAGCAGGGCAGAGGCTGTGTTTTCAAAGGAAATTAAGACAATTTTACAAATGACAGATGCAGAGAAAACTGTTCGACCAAGTCCTTCAAAGTGTGGGAGCTCGACGCTTCATAAAGATAAAAAAACTGTGCAACGTGCAGCTTTGAAAAGTGACGACACGACACAAGAGAACCACACTGATGAAACGTAAACATGACGGAGTCGTAAACTAACTAACTTCACCACGGTGTGAATGGAGAGACAGCAGCAGTGAAGCCCCCGGCAGAGCTCAGCGCAAGGTAGTATGCCGCACTGCGCCGTACGTACGCTGAGGAACAAGCGTAGCCCCGCAGGGCACGAACGCGCAAAGCTCAAATTTTACATACGCGCGCGCGTTGTCTCACAATAAACTGCCCCCCGCCGGACTGTTTTGTATGTTACACAAATTAATTAAATTCCCCTTTTTTATCGCTTATCTGGACTTTTCTTTTGTATTTTTGCCAAAAGTCAAGTAATCGCTTCCTCCTCCGTGATTGAAATGAATGAATTTGTCAGAGCGATTAATAACTCATGTCGTACCTGGCTGCGTGACGTTCTAAATATTTCCTGGTGGGCTGTGGGCTGCAGGACCATTACTCTCTGTTTTTATTTTTATTTTTTAGAACTTTTTATTAACATATATTCATTCATTCAACCTTTATTTAGTCAGGTAAATCTTTTGAACCTCATGGGCTCATTTACGAAAGCGACCTGCTAAAACTAAAGAACAATGAACAGCAATGGTAGAATTTCCTTAAACAATAAACAATAAACAAACAAACAATAAACAATAGAAAACAAAAGAGAGAAAAAAACAAAGTTTTTTTTTTTTTTAACAAAGTATCAAAAAACTAGCCTGGTTGAACCAGACCCTGTCCTTCACTTTGCTTCGGACTAGGGTCTGGCATTCCTCCCATTGAAAACGATTTCTCCGTAGATTTTTGAACGGACCAATCAGAGAACAGAAGGCGTAGTTTTGTTAGCTTAGCCTGGCGAGGTCCAGGCTATTCAGATAAAAAGCTCAGAAACCACTCGGTGGATCTTTTTTTTGCTACCAGTGTGTAATTATATGGCTCTAATTTACTGACTGTTGGCCTTGATGAAACATTTGAGATAAAATTCAATTTTTTATCATTTATTTTCGTAGCGCACCCGAGGCTGTTTGGAAAATGTCAAACCGAAACTATTTAAATCCAGCAGATTTGACCAGTTCGTGAATTGATTTAGGAACTGTTGAGCTCAGAAACACTTTATAACGTCAGCTAAGAAATATAGTTTTTCTCAGGAAAGAAATAATAGTTTTTTACCTTGTTTTGTTGAAAATTCCTTCGTGGCGGCAGCCATTTTAACTGACGACGTCAGTCCCAGGGTTGCCAGATAAACATAAATTTTATTTTATTTTTATTTTTTTTACCCCTTTTCAGTGCAAATGTTCACTAAACTCAACACACTATTAATCTTATCAGACCCTCACGCAGCAAATATGACAGTTTGGGTAAAAAATAAAATAAAATAAGCAACAGTACTAGATGATTCGTTAATTCTTATCTGGCAACCCTGTCAACGTCGTTCAAAACTCCGCCTTCTGTTCTCTGATTGGTCCGAACAAAAATCTACCAGAGAAATCCTTGTGGGTGGGTGAAGTCCCAGACTGTGCAGTGAAGGGAAATGAGAATTGAGCGGAGCTGTGCAGGAATGGCGAGGGCCAGGCTATCAAAAAACTAGCAAAACATTATAAGGTAGACGTATAATGTAACGTATAATGAAACAACGCAGCGGCTCCAGCCAGCCAGCTCATGTCTTTTTTTTGGTCTCCCACTCAACCTGTCAATCAATTCAGTAGGCGTGTCAGCAAATGACCAATCAGCGACCTCAGTTTGTCCTGTAGGTACACGCTCTGAGCGCAGCTGCTCAAATTACAACAAGATTTTGGAGCGAAAACGCAAGCATTTAACGCGAGAACGAAAGCAGAGCTGTGCCAGTGAACGCATGCGCACATAATACGCACGTAGAGTGGCGTACAGCTCGTAGGCTGAGCTCTGCCGGAGCCTTAAGTCTCTACATTAAACCACATTTGTTCCGTTCCAAAGTGAGAACAAGTGAGAAAACATAATGTCAGTGTCTCTGCTCTGTATTGAACGCCTTTTTTGATTTTGATTTTTTGACTAGCCATTTTTTTTGTATGTCCTTATTATATTGGGTTATGTTAATAAATTTATTTTTTTCCTATAATCAAAAGTCATTCAAGAGCTAATTTTTCATTATGCTGTAGAGGAGAAAGAGCCCAGGTAATTGTCTGGAAAGTAAAATAGTTAAAATCAATGACTGCTGATATGAGTCTATCACTAAATCAGAAAACTGTAAAAAGCCCCTCCTAAATTCACTGTTGGTGGTTATTAAAATGTCACCTGTTCATTGGGTAAAGTTAATATTCTTACAAATAAAACTAAATAAAAAATTAACAAAATAACAGTCATTTGCACCCATAAAGTCACTGTGATAAATTGTCACATTAATTTAATTATCTTAGCCACAGGAGTGAGTTTAAAAACAGGATGCATATATGAACTAATTGAATGAGGTGTCTCTAAAATATCCTGATGCATGATCAATAATTTCAACAATTTTGTAATCTGTCCACAGGACCTGACTTTATTTTGTTAGATGTCTCTAAAATAGTTATTGAATCAAGTGTTTACATGTAGGTAGACATATATGTTTAACAACTTGTTAAAATACACCAGAATGCAGGAAATGGCATCTACTTTATTCAAAAAATTCTGGCAAAACATTTGTAGTGAACCAGACGGGGTTCTCTAATACACCTTCGTCTCTTTGATATGCCCCAGTGACACCTTTTCACTGATACTTTCAGTAAAAAGACATTAACACTATTTTATTACATTATTTTGAATCAAAACACAATAAGTCATAAGAGACTCTCTTATTCCTCTATTTTGTGTTAATGAATAACCTTGTGTTAAAGCATTATTGAATTCAATCTTGAATTCAATGTTTGATAAGTCAAAGACTGTTTAATTCAAACTGTTTAATTCAAGTTGGAAATCCAATGTTATTTCAAAATGTTGATCACTTCATATGATGAATCAAACAGTGAAAGTGAATTAATATGTCAGACTGAACTCCTCAGTTTTGTTAGAAGTTAGAACACAGTTTTAATCAGTTGTTTTATGAAGCTGGCTCCAGTCTAATCTGTTTCTCTCTCTTCATTCTTAACAACTTCTTCTCTGTTCTAAAAAACTGATATCCGAGTGACCTTCATCCACTGGTTCGTTTGGACCAATGGGGAAAGAACAAGTCACTGATCACAGATCATTTCAAAAAGTTCTAAGCTTGCTGGAACAGGAGAGTCTGCTGGAGTAAACTTCAAGCATGAGGTTTCCCAAAGAGCTGAATGAACGCTAGTCAAACGCCAATGACACGTCATTCAGTTGGGACTTCATAGCACTTGCAAGCTATGAGTCTGTTTTTGAGCTCTAAGCTCTCTTTTATTGACATTCCGTTAAGGAACGTGTTATCTTGAAAACCAAACCGGAGCTGAGGCATCACTCTGGAAGGCAGAAGCGGGCCTCACGAGACCGTGGCAAGATGGGCGTGTGTCGCCTGTAAAACGCCGCAGGACGTGCGCGTATGGCTTGACTAATTTACCGGAGTCTAGACAGGAAAATCTTCACAAAGGTAAAAGTCGTTCATCACGGTACGGACGTCCAGCCGACCCCGACCAGAGGATGTGCTGTCTCTGGTTAAAACACATCAAGATAACTCCCTGACTCTTAACTTCTTTTCCTCCATTTCCTTCCTCCTAAACTTTTATCTTCCTAAGCCAGAAACTAAGTTAATGTACCTGCAGAAATGAGTAAAATATCATCCTTTACTTGTTCTGTTGTTCCTATGTTTCATCTATGCTGAAGTTAATTATAGGAAAAATGATCAACCAATCATGTACATAATGTGTGATGTAATTTATTGATTATGTTAAATAAATGGACCAGTCCTGCTGTTCCAACATAAGTTTAACGTTTCCTGTGAATTACATCTGGTCAAAGTATAGAATTATTGATATTAAGCTGAAAAAGAGAGAACTCGTTTAATTGATG
>JBBPBX010036098.1:6745-31676 GCA_038048925.1 Garcialebias charrua | reverse complement strand
AAGACGAGTGGAACTGTGAGAAGTAACTGGTCCGCTGACCTCAGAGAACAGAGATGGGGGGAGAGACTGTTCAGCGATTTGTAGACATACAGGAGAATTTTGAACTGGATTCGAAGATGAACCAGTGCAGGGAGGCCAAGACTGGTGTAATGTGCTCTCTTTTGTCTGTACTGGTTAAAAATCGAGCTGCTGCGTTCTGGACCAGTTGTAGTCGTGCAATGGTGTCTGACTGATACCAAACAGGAGTGGAATGTGAGTAGTCTCACTGAAGTCACGAGAACTCATTTTAAGAGAGACTTGTTTAGGGAGCAGATGGTGGGGGTTAAGGGCCTTGCTCAAGGGCTCAGAGTGGGGCAAATTAGGGTGGAGGCAGGTGTGGGTGTTTCACATTTTCCATCCACATTTTGATGTTGACAGTACCAGGAGTTGAACCCGAGACTTTCCAATCACAGGCCCACCTTCTCTGACCTCTGCACCACCATTCCCCCAATAATTCATATATTGTAACTTACAACATTTACTCACCTGCAGGTTGAATCCACTTTGTCCATTGGGAAGAATCTTCTAAACATCTGATGTCACAATTTGGCCGATAGAAACTCTGAAAATGAAATGAAGCTATTTAGAGGACTTTAATCTGTAGGAGCTGCTGCACTGAGTAAAAAAATCTATCCAGGCTTGCTCCAAACTAAAAACAGTAAGTGCACACTATCATTACAATTTTTTAATTAAAGTTAGTAAAACAATTATCAGCATTTATTCCACAGTATTGCAGCAGCATGACCTGTCTTGCCCTGCAGCATGAACAACCTGCTGGTCCACCTGATGCTGAAACTTAGAGCCAGACTCAGAGAAGGAGGACTTTAAGACTTTTTAGCTGGGCTCTGTGTCTGCTTCAAGATAAATAAGAACGTGCTCCACCTGTTTCAGAGCTTTTCAGATTGTTTTCAGATTGTTCATTGCTTCACCGTGATGGAGCTAAATATGCTAGTAGAAGTATCTGCAGCCACTTCTTCAGCTCGTCCTCCATCCCTCCCTCCTCTGCAGCAGGATGATTATATTGTTTAAATTAAATTCACAAAGCTCGGACTAACTTCGCGCGCACTGTTCACATAAACAAACGTAGTTTTTGCTCCTCCTGAAGTTGCGCACATATTACACGCAAAACGTCATCAAAACGATGTACTTACGTTCAGGAAATGCATGCACACTGTAAATTGTGTAAATACACAATAACACCATGAGTACTGTGCACCAAAACAATTTAATTACTTACTTTTTGGTCGTATTTTGCCGTGTAGGGTGATCAGACGACTCCTCTACGTGTCATGGCTTCTTGCAAACTGCGCATGCGCGGACAGAGCCTCTGCTGGACAGAACAGCTGTTCGGAAGGTTTTTTTTTTTTTTTTTTGTCGGGGTTCGTTGACGGTGGGAAGCGGAGATAACTTTTTTCTTTTCTTTCTGAGTAGCTGCATGAATGGGTACAATTTAATTTTAACTTTGCACCCCTGAAAAATGAAGAAACCATCATTAGGATTTTGTGAGAAAACTCAGTTCTCAAACCTTAGATTCACCAAAATATTGTATATCCATCCATCCATCCATCTTCTTCCGCTTATCCGGGGTCGGGTCGCGGGGGTAGCAGCCTAAGTAGGGAGGCCCAGACTTCCCTCTCCCCAGCCACTTGGAGCAGCTCCTCCGGGGGAATCCCAAGGCGTTCCCAGGCCAGCCGAGAAACATAGTCCCTCCAGCGCGTCCTGGGTCTTCCTCTGGGTCTCCTCCCGGTGGGACATGCCCGGAACACCTCACCAGGGAGGCGTCCAGGAGGCATCCTAACCAGATGCCCGAGCCACCTCAACTGGCTCCTCTCGATGTGGAGAAGCAGCGGCTCTACTCCGAGTCCCTCCCGGATGACTGAGCTTCTCACCCTATCTCTAAGGGAGAGTCCAGCCACCCTGCGGAGAAAACTCATTTCAGCCGCTTGTATCCGAGATCTTGTTCTTTCGGTCATAACCCAAAGCTCATGACCATAGATGAGGGTGGGAACGTAGATCGATCGGTAAATTGAGAGCTTTGCCTTTTGACTCAGCTCTCTCTTCACCACGACAGACCGGTACAGCGCCCGCTTCACTGCGGACGCTGCACCTATCCGCCTATCGATCTCACGCTCCAGTTTTCCCTCATTCGTGAACAAGATCCCGAGATACTTAAACTCCTCCACTTGGGGCAGGACCTCCTCCCCGACCCGGAGAGGGCATGCTACCCTTTTCCGGCTCAAGACCATGGCCTCGGATTTGGAGGAACTGATCCTCATCCCGGCCGCATCACACTCGGCTGCAAACCGCTCCAGTGAAAGTTGTAAATCACGAACTGATGAAGCCAGTAGGACCACATCATCTGCAAAAAACAGAGAAGCGATTCTAAGGTCACCAAAACGGATCCTTTGAGATTTTTATTAATGAAAAGTGCATTATAAATTGAATTCATTATTATTATTATAATCCTCTCAACACCTTGGCTGCGCCTAGAAATTCTGTCCATAAAAGTTATGAACAGAATCGGTGACAAAGGGCAACCTTGGCGGAGTCCAACTCTCACCGGAAACGAGCCTGACTTACTGCCGGCAATGCGGACCAAGCTCTGACACCGGTCGTACAGGGACCTAACAGCCCTTATCAAAGGGCCTGGTACCCCATACTCCCGGAGTACCCCCCACAGAACCCCCCGAGGGACGCGGTCGAATGCCTTCTCCAAGTCCACAAAGCACATGTAAACTGGTTGGGCAAACTCCCACGCACCCTCCAGGACCCTGTTGAATATTAATATTATTCAATTGAATATTGAATAAATTTGGAATAAATATGGAATAAGACACAAACGGGCCAGTAAAATCTGATTTTTTTAAATTTTATTTATTTTTTGCACTAGTCGGGTCCTTGATGCTACCTGTCAATCAATCCAGTAGGCTTGTCAGCAACCGGTCAATCTGCGACCTCAATAGACTATATGCCATGGGGGGTCGTGACGTACTTCCGGTAAAATGCAACCCACATCCGCCACTTCCGGTTCCCATCCACTGCCGTTGTTGTTAGCATTAGCTCCTAGTAGCAGACCATGACAACGAACCGAAACGTGAAGCGGCTGCGAGCTACTGGCACTACACGTGAGTTCCGTTGTGTCCGCCCACCGGTGGGAACAGCTGTTCTGAGGGGGGGGTTTCGGCGAAAATATATTGCGGCTATCCGTAGGGGGAACGTCGCCATAATTTTATATGGTTTTATATGTGTATAGAGTTATCATTGGTGTGTATGCAGATGTTTTATTAATTGTATTTAGTCATTTATGTTCGTGTCTTTCCCGCTAACCGGAAGTGCGCCGTCTGTGTAATGATTGCGGGAGTGCTGGAACGGAAGCCCATGGCATATAGTCTATTTGTCCTGATGTGAAATGCCCCTTGCAGGAGCTTGTGGAGGGAGGGGGTGTTAGATGCGTCAGAGAAGCGGAGCGCAACGTCTGTAGCATCTTAGCTAGTGCAGCTGTACTGTGCGCCGCAATACAGTTATTGACTGGACGGGGTCAGGGACTTGTTCCTGTTGAAAGTGCTTTATAAATAAAATGGTATGGTATGGTGTGAGAGAAGTGGAGCGTGCTCTATTCACACGAGGGCTGTTGGTCAGGCTACTGCTTGTTGCTCTCTAAAATAGTAATTGAATCAAGTGTTTATGGTACTTATATAGGTAAACGTAGCTGTTAAACAACCCATTAAAATACACCAGAATGCAGGAAATGGAATCTATTCATAATTTTCTGGGTGAGGGGCCCCCCCACTCCCCACCACCACACACACACACACACATTACACATGCTTCTGCCACCACGTTGTTCAAGTCAAAGAGCCATTGTCAACACTGGGGGTTGTGTGCCCCTAACTGTCAGATTCTAGAATCGCCCCTGCTCACATCACTAGTTTAATAAAAGAAGATTTCCTATATTGCGCATAAATCGTTTTTGAAACTCATCGAGATTATGGCCTGCTGCTGATTTTAGACGGTAGCGCTTACAGAAATTACAGATGCACATTAAACTTGTATGGTTTTCTTACTTTTCAACAAAGGTCAGCCTCCTTCTAAAAGAAGACTACTGGATGAATTTGATCGAACTGTTGATAGTTCAAAAGGTTCAGCTCTCCAGCCTGTAAAAAGTTCTCCAACTGGTAAATCACTTGCACTGTAAACAGTTGTTTATAATAAATGTTGTTGCATATATTAAATAAGACCCTTTTGTTTTAGGTTTTATAAAAGACAGGGGAGTTTTCAAGTACAGTGCCTCACTTCGTCCAAACATCACAAACCCTCACAGGTAAGTTCTTTGTGGATTTCATGGTTTGAAAAAGCTGGAGGTAGAGGCTGTTTAAATCTTTGTCATGTCTCTTTTTTTTTTTCCTACAGCGGTTCAAAACACTTCAAGGACACACAATTCCAAAACCCTAAACCACCTCAACATTCAGCCCCAAGAGATGGCAGAGCACCACACTCGAAGATGCTGGTTTTTGTTCCACCGTTTATCAGAAGTGCAATAAAAGGGATTCCAAAGAATCTAGAGCCCAAAGAAAACGGCAGAACACCAGTGTTTGTTCCTCCGTTCAAAAAACAAAGATTACAAGACCGTTCCTCTAAACAACGAGAGGAGGATGTTCCCTCTGCAACAGAGTCCAACAGTGACACCTATGTACCACCTGCAGTAAGAACTCAGACCACAGATGATGTTGCTTCAGTTGACTCTGAAAACCCCAAGGTGTCAAATATTCCACATGATCCTGTAAATACTGAGGTAAACGATTCTGAAGCAGAGGCATCGGTTGTAGTCGAATCGTTTTCCAAAAACCCAGGTAGAGTTCATTCTTTGCCTCAAGTTGATTTAAACAAAAATATTCTAACTAGCAACCGTAGAAAAATAAAGCGTCTTATTATTTATTGATAGATCGGCATCAGAACATTGAGCTTGCACGGGCTATGCAGGAAATGAGAATCAGGAAAAAGAAGCGGCAGAACATTCGACCTCTGCCGGGAAGCTTGTTTCTGACGAAGACCTCGGGCATTGCAAGGATCCCGTTAAAAGTTGCAGTGAATGGAAAGACCCCAGCAAAATACAACCCCAAACAGGCAAGGCTATAACTGTCTCTAGACTTTAAAGAAATAATGTCACGGCTAGTTACGCTGCATCATCTCCCATTTCATATGTTGGTGTCCTTTAATTTCAGCTTTATGAATACGGAGTCCAAAAGAATGTTTCTGAGGTCACAAGTGAGACTGCAGAGTCTTTTCGCTTCAATTTGCTGCAGTTTGTCAAACAGGAAACCTTTATCGATGGAGGGGGTGTTCACCTTGCTGATGGAGGATGGTTAATCCCCAGCAATGATTGGACAGCAGGAAAGGAAGAATTCTATAGGTACTTGTAAAATTATGCTGATTTTAAACTACAGTATTTGGGAAAATCAAATGTGTCTGAAAACTGTTAGTTTAATGTACTGAGTTTATTTTCCACAGAGCTTTATGTGACACTCCTGGTGTGGATCCTAAACTGATTAGTGAGGCGTGGGTGTACAATCACTACAGATGGATCGTGTGGAAGCAGGCCTCCATGGAAAAGTCTTTTCCAGAAACAATGGGCAGCCTTTGTCTCACTCCGGAGCAGGTTCTTCTACAGCTGAAGTACAGGTACGTTTCAGCTCATGGTAGTTCTGTGTGTATTTACAAGAAGTAGATATTTTAATATTCACCTAAACTTTGATTACACATTACCATATCCCATTTGGTGCAAGAAAAATAAAGAACAAGGCATAAATGTCCATATTTTACTAACTGCAGCTTTTATGTAATTACATTAAGTACAATTAAATACATGTACTAGTCAGATATTATACTATTAATCTTGTTAATATAAAAATTCATGTTGGTCTGACAATAATGGTGCTAATTTATAATAAAAAAAAATGAAAGGCTTTTCCCTCGGTGAGCAAATTATAATGGTGAGAAATGTTGCTGATAGCATCAAATACCTTGTTTAGTTCAAACTGTACTCCGTTTTCTTTTGTTTACGTGTATCAAATAAAAAGTTGATTTATTGTCCCAAGCTTTGATTGAATTTTATGCCTCAGATACGATGTGGAGGTGGACCACAGCCACAGGCCAGCTCTGAGGAAGATCATGGAAAAGGACGACACAGCAGCCAAGACTCTGGTTTTATGTGTTTGTGAGGTACTTTCCAGAGGTCACTCTCCAAACGTGCAGAGTCGCAGCGACGCTAAAACACCACAAAGTGCTGACGCCAAGACGGAAGCATCGTGTGCAGTTGTCCAGCTTACAGATGGTTGGTATGCCATCAGAGCTCAGCTGGACGAACCTTTGACTGCCATGCTTCACAAAGGTCTACTGACTGTTGGTGTCAAGCTGATCATTCACGGGGCTCAGCTAAAGGGATCACAAGATGCTTGTTCCCCTTTGGAGGCACCTGATTCCCTTATGTTGAAGGTAATCCAAGAGGGCAGCTACACATTGTTCACCCTGGACACAAAGCAGCCACATAACTGATTGTGTTGCTTGTGTTTAGATTTGTGCCACATAACTGATTGTGTTGCTTGTGTTTAGATTTGTGCCAATAGCAGCAGACGTGCACGATGGGATGCTAAGCTGGGATTTCATAGAGACCCACGGCCATTCCTGCTCCAACTCTCCAGTTTATACAGCCGTGGAGGGCCTGTAGGATGTGTTGATATTGTTATTCTGAGAAGCTACCCCATACAGGTGTGTAGAGAAACACCCAAGTCTATGTTGAATGTTAATCGTGATGTTTCATCTCAGCTCTTTTGACTGTGTTTGTGGTGTATTTTTTTAGTGGATGGAGAGAAAAGCAAATAAAGGTGTTGTGTTCCGGTCCTCTCGAGCAGAAGAGAAGGAGTTGAGACGATACAACCACCACAAACAAACAGCCATGGAGGCGCTCTTTGCCAAGGTTCAAGCTGAATTTGAAAAAGAGGAGAAAGGTAGAAAGTAGTTTCCACTTGGAATTACAAACTCAAACTGGGTAAAGCTTTAATGAGTTTTTACTTTTAGGGAACAGCAAACCTCAGCAGAGAAGGCAGTCAATCAGCCATCAAGATTTTGCAAGTCTCCAGGATGGAGAGGAGCTGTATGAAGCGGTTGGAGATGACCCAGCTTACCTAGAGGTTAGATGAACTTTTCTTTACGGTACTTTTTTTTTTTTTTCTCTGATGAATATTTTAGCACCCAACCTTGTGTTCTAGGTGCACCTAAGTGAACAACAGTTGGAGACTCTTCATGCCTACAGGCGTTCATTGATGGAGAAGAAGCAAGCCGAGCTGCAGGACCGGTATCACCGAGCTTTAGAGGCAGAGGACAACAAACTGAGCTGTCCCAAAAGGGACGTCACGCCTGTGTGGAGACTCCACATCGCTGACGCCAAGGCCCAATCCAACCACGGTGCGTCTTTTAGGTGTCATTTTATCTGATGCCTCTTGCAATAACCTACTTATTATTGTGTTTATTTATTTTTGTTATAGTTTATCAGTTGAATCTTTGGCGACCTTCCTCAGACCTTCAGTCGTTACTGAAGGAAGGCTGTCGATACAAGGCTTATAACCTGGTTGCTTCAGCTGTACAGAAACGAAGCGGCATCGGAACACTTCAGCTCACTGGGACAAAGAAAACACAGTTTCAGGACCTACAGGTGCCAAAAGACATAAATGTAACTTATCTGATTGAAAGGAAGACTTTATTTAACTTCTACTTAATCACTCAGGTTTCCCAAGAATGGCTGTCAGACCATTTCCAACCAAGAGTCTCTACAAACTTTATGAATCTTCAAAATGCTGAATTCCAGTCTCTGTGTGAAGAAGTTGATCTCACAGGATATGTTATCAGTGTGATCGATGAACACGGTTAGTGCTTGTATGTATAGTTTTATCTTCTTTCACTAATACTGTATTGAATGATAATTTGTGATTTTGTACACAGGCTCCTCTCCTGCCTTTTATTTGTCTGATGGGGAGCTGAACTTTGTGAAGGTGCGCTGTTTCAACAGTTTGTCTCAGGCCAGCCTTGAAGATGTGATAAAGCCACGTGTATTTCTGGCTCTGAGCAACCTGCAGCTCAGGGGTCAGTCTTTACATCCAACTCCTGTTGTGTACGCTGGGGATCTGACAGTCTTCTCTACAAATCCCAAGGATCTTCATCTCTTGGAATCCCTCAACCAACTCAAAATCCTGGTCCAGGTACAGTACTAACAATAAAAAGTAATTCTACTAGCTGCTAATATGGTTCAGATATTGTTAAATTTTTCATCTTCTGTGGATAATAATAATTTATTAAATTCTTACTGCACTTTATATTTTACAATCTCAAAGTGCTACAATATAAAAAATTCAGAGAGAATAAAACATGGACGAAAAAATTGACAAAAAAATGTAAAAAAAAAAAAAAATTAAAAACTGCTGGATTAAAATACCTTTAAACACTATCAAAATATTTCAAATAAAAAGATCTTCAGTCCTTTCTTAAAACTTTCTGTAGTCTGGGGTATCTTTAGATGGTCGGGGAGGGTGTTCCACAGACGAGGAGCAACAGAGCTAAAGGCCTTGTCACCCATGGTGTCACCCTTGGTGTCACCCTTGGTGTCACCCATGGTGTCACCCACGGTGCACAGTTTTGTCCACCCATGGTGCACAGTTTTGACCGAGGGGGGCGGAGCTGATAGGAATTTGTGGAATGGAGGGATCGTGTTGATGTCTGATCTGTGAGCAGTTTAAGATGGGCATCCATCTGTGTTGGTCAATGGCGATCCATTAGATGTGGTTGAACAATTTAAATACCTCGGAGTCATCGATCTAAATTTCAAGCAACATGTAAAGAGAATTTCACATATAATTAAACTTAATCTGGCAAACTTCAAACATACAAAGACCTTCTCTGACAACAGAATCAGCAAAGGCTTACATGCATGCCATGATCTTCAGCCATATAGCCTATTGTTATACTACATGGTCTCACACTTCAGAGATCGTCATGAAGCCCCTAAAGTCTCTTTTTAAGAAAACACTGAAAATTTTTGACAAAAAGCCAATACAGTATCATTACTGCAACATCATAAATAAGTACAAAATTTTGGATTTTAATAGCTATCAGATTTTTATGGACGTTTGCCTGATTTTTAAAGTTTTAAATGGACTTGCTCCTCCTCCTTTAATATATTTTATAAGTAAAAAAACAAGTACAGTAAACACAAGAGCACTGACCAGAGGAGATTGTGATGTGCAGCGGCGCAGGACTAAATTTGGCCAAATGGTGGTGTCCATCAGAGGCACACAGTCATGGAACACACTGCCAGTTTCCATCAGGAACTGTGGCACCTACTCCAGCTTTAAAAATTCTCTGAAACTTTGGCTGAAAACTAATCAGAAGTGCACTCATGTGTAGATTACTTTGTCTATTTTCTTATGGCATCATATTTTTATTGTAATTTTATGTTGTGTTATGTGCTATATAGGTGATGTTTGTATTTTTCTCTGCTCTTTTGTTTTATGGGACGTTTCTTATTCTTACCTGCCTTAGGACAACGGATGCAAATTAGCTACTGTGCTAACTCCGGCATATTTACATTGATGCTTACTGCTGTCATGTTGATTAATATGCATTTTCCTAACTTACATAAATAAATAAATGAAAATGAAATGAAAAGTACGGTAGTATGGAGCATTGCCTTGATTGGATTGGTGGGGGTGAGTAAGGAAACCTTGTATTCAATACGGAGTGAAATGGGAAGCCAGTGCAGGGATTTAAGGATTGGGGTGATGTGATCATGTTTTCTTTGCTTCATCAGAACCCTGGCTGCACTGTTCACTACATACTGAAGTTTGTTGAACGTGCTTGGATGGAATTCCATAAAAAAAGTTTGTTGCAGTAGTCTAGTCTTGAGGAGACGAAAGCATGGACGTTTTTCAGCATTGGTAAAGGAGAAGGGGAGTAATGGGCAGAATTTAGAGATGTTTTTGAGATGAAAGAACGAAGTCTTGCAAATCAAGTCAAAAGTCAAAGTCAACTTTATTGTCAGAACTGCAATATGTACAGGACATACACAGGATTGAAATTTCATTTCTCTCTCAGTCCCTCGGTGCAACAGTAACCATTTAAACACTAAACATGTAATAAACAAGCATAAAATGAAATAATAATGAAATGTTTTTCATATGAGAATCAAATCTTACACCAAGAGTAGTCACTGTATCAGAAAAGGGAATGTTTTGGCCAGAGAAGATAATGATAGATAGATGTTGAGTGAGTCTGATGTGAGGTACCAACCTCTGTTTTTGATGTTTAATTTGAGGAAGTTGGCGTTCGTCCAGGCTTTTACCTCCTCAAGACAGGTGGGGAGAGAGGAGAGTGATGAACTGTAGACTCTATTTTGATAAGTCATCTGCATAACAATTAAAATAGATCCTGTGGTGAGTGATAATGTGATCGAGGGGGAGGATGTTGAGGGTGAAAAATGGGGGCCTAAGGACTGACCCCTGAGGGACACCACAGGTCGGTGTGAGTCCGGTATGCACCACAGTCAAAGTGCTCAATGTTTGACTTCAAAGATTTAGTCTTATTTCCCCTTTTTCTGTGTTTTTAGAGTCAATGCAGCTTTTTTGAAATTGCTAAAGAAAAGCTTTCACTTTTAAACAAGTCCGACGGCACAAAGTTCATCTCCTCGCCATCACTGCAACTACAGACCCCAGTCTCTGAAACAGACAGAAAACAAGACTCGAAGACAAGTGTGAGTTTATTTTTTTGTTTATTTTCATTATTAGTAATTTTTTTATTTTTATATCTGACTAATCTAGGAATTAAACTGTTTTTTTTTTTTATTCAGGTGACATTTCAGAAACTAGACCAAAGCCTTGGGTCGTTTACACCCATCAGCAGGAACCCTCCGGCAGGAACATCTTCTTCAGAGCAGGACACCAAAAGCCTGAAAAGACAAAGGGCTCTGGATTATTTGTCTCGAATCCCGTCTCCACCACCTCTGTCTCATCTGGCCTCAGCTGTCTCACCCTTTGTAAATAAAACATTTCACCCACCTCGGAGGTCTGGGCCTCCCAGCACGTTGAAATCTGCTCAGACTGTAGTTGTACAAAAACCCACCGCCTCTCTGGTGGAGGATGGATGGGTGAACGATGAAGAACTGGCTATGATTGATACTCAGGCTCTGCTTGTTGGTGATTTATTGTAAGTGAACACGACTGTATGTTGACAACAAGACTTTTACCCACTGTACAACTGACTGAATGTAAAGACTGAAAGCTGCTTCTCATACATCCTGTAGTTGTTTGTGTCTCGTCACCGAACTATTAAAGTAGTGAAGTTATTTTCACAGTAAAATCATTCACTTTTGCAGTTTGTCTCTTGTGATGTTTTGACTCTCAGAAATACAAAATTGTCTATGGTATAGCTCTACAGATTAGATATCTATTTTTGTTTTACATAACTATATTTGAGTAAATTATTTGAGCACTTCTAAAAAAAGTTAAGTCTGGTCCTCTGGACATTCAAAAAAAAAAATTTGTAGAAACGTTTCGTCTTTCGTCCAAAAGACTTAGTCAGTCTGAAGTGCTGTATTCAACTCAGTTTTATAAATAGGACCTCAGTGGATCAACCGGTTTGTTGCTGACAGTCAAAACCAGCTGCTCACATGATTAAGGAGGACCATCAGCCTAACGATAGATTGTTAGCACCCTGAGAGGAGTAAAGGAGGCCATCTTTGTGAAAAGAAACAATCATTGAACAGGGGTGGAGGCCTCCGTGAGTTAAGCCCCCAGTATAGCTCTGCGTTGGGCCGAACGCCGCTGCATGCTGTGTGAGCGCTGCGGCACAAGCCTTTGAACGCGCCAAGCTCAAATTTTACGACCGCCTACGCGCGCGCGTTGTCTCACAATAAACTGCCCGGCGTCGGACTTTTGTATGAGACACAAATGTATTAAATTCCCCTTCATCGCTGATCTGGACTTTTCTTTTGTTTTTTTGCCAAAAGTCAAGTGATCGCTTGAAGCGGTCACCATTCGCTTCCTCCTCCGATGAGGAGGAATGAATGAATTTGTCACGAGCGAACCAAATGTCCAACGTGGATGCGCCAGGTTCTAAATATTTCCTGGTGGGCTGTGGGCTGCAGGACCAGCGCTCCCTGTTTTTATTTTATTTTTTAGAACTTTTTATTAACATATAAACACAAAATACCGCTGCGCAGCTCATGCCTTTTCTTTCACCACCCGACCTGTCAATCAATTCAGTAGGCGTGTCAGCAAATTACCAATCAGCGACCTCAATTTGTCCCGTAGGTAAACGCTCCGCCCTACTGCTGCTCAAATGATGTCAAGAATTTGTAGCTTGCGCTGGAGCTTCACGCTGAGCTATACTGTGAACTGCGTCGAGCGGCGTGCTTCCCAACGCACAGCTATAGGCTACTGGAGCCTTTACTAATTACCTCAGCATTCACATGGACACAACCTTCAAACTCCACATAGAAATGCTGAAGCCATGTTGTAAACCTGCAGCCTTCTTGCTGTGATGCAACAGCAACCACTGTTCGTACCTGCAACAACTACAAAATGGTTCATGCAAACTATAATTTAAAAAAGCTGGATGGTGTATATATGTTTTGCATATGTTTGTGTAGATTATGTATTTTATATGCCACCGTAGGGCATGTTTTGTTAATAATGAAAGCAGAAGATATTTAATCGGCAAAAAAATGAAAAAAATAATAATAATTTTCATTGTGTGCAATTTAATTTGACCAGAATTGATTAGTTGCACAATAATCAAGGCCACTTCCAACAATGTTTTGACCATCACTGAGAAATACAAAACAAAGCATGCATGACTATCTAAAAAAGCTAATCTGGTCCTCTGGACATTCAAAAAAACAAAACAAAGCAAAAAAAAAAAATGCTGTTATTGCTAGTATCACTCAGCCCTCTGTGAATAGCAAACAACCATCAGGGTGCTAACGATCCATCGTTAGGCTGATGGTCCTCCTTGATCATGTGAGCAGCTGGTTTCGGCTGTCATCAGCCAACTGGTTGTGTAACACTGTGAGAGGGTGCTATTTATAAGACTGAGCTGAACACAGCACCTCAGACTGAGGAAGTCTTTCGGACAAAAGACGAAACGTTTCTACAATTTTTTTTTGCTTTTTTTTTTTGTGAATGTCCAGAGGACCAGAATTAGATTTTTTAGATTTTCCTACCTGGATTATTGAGCATGCATCAGGGTATGCATGAAACAACTACAGTATGTATAAAATTATAAACTGACTTTAATTTGATGCTGGTGAAGATTCTCAGTCATCCAGGACATGATCAAAACAGAACAAGTGTTCAGTACAAAAACAAAGGCGTTATCACACTCCAGTCCTGCAGGGGGCTCTCACGTACCTCAACTGGTTTATTGAGCGGAAAGACAAATACGTCATTTCCGTAAACAAGACTCCGGAAATGTTGAATCCGTATGCCAGGTTTTTCGTTCAAACTAATTTTTATTGTCATTTATGCATCGTGAATTTGTACGGTAAGCATTCAGAATAAAAAACAAGACTTATGTTTAATGTTGTGTTAAGCTAGTTATTGTATTTTATCGCCTCGTGTGTGATCTGTGTTGCTGTTGACCTCACCGCTAGTCTTGTTACTGTATAATTATAACTTGCTTGTTTCGCTCACAGAAATCAGTTATGAAGCCGTTTTTAAAGCTACTATAACGCATTAATATAACTGATTTACATTTATCTAATAGTCGTTATCAACTTACAACTAAAATGCTATGTTTTGATAAGGTGACCTTATTGTGAAATTAACTAGTTTATACTATTGTGCAGATGTCTCATTTGGATTCTTACTCCACGAGCTCCATCGTCATTAAAGAGCCTTGTGTGGAAGAAAAGACAGAAGATGGCTCTGTTGATACAAGTCCCAAATGTGAAAGCAGTGATCGCAGCAGTCCAGATCGGTGCTTGAGAGACCGAGTGTTAAAGGAGGTAGGACTCACCAGCACAGCCTTCATTGGACCAGCATTTCCCCCTGAAACGTCCACAGCCAAATGTGACTTGGATGACTCCCTGGTTAAGTTTTATGAAGAACTTGAGAGGATTGATACACCGGGTCAGCCTAAAAGTGACCCAGAAAAAGATGATGTTCAGCTGTCTCCTGGACCACCTGCCAGCAAAGAGACTCGGGATGAACCAGAGGGGAAACGTCTTATCACGAGCACTTCTGCGGAATCAAACAGCTACCAGAATAACGGGGGACAAACAAAGTCCTCCTGGCCTCATTGGTATCGAAACGAGCCGTACCAACTCAAACAACAGAGACACGCTGGTTATCCTCCATCGTCAGACAGGCCACCAAACAACAGATTTCCCACACCACCTTTCTCTCACCAGCCACATCAGTTTGCCTACCCAAGTCCTCAAAACCTGCCACCCTACATCAACAACACATTGAACAATTCTAAAATGACAGACCAGTATAACAGTAAGTTTGATCTTCCAGCACTTCCACCTCCAGATATATGCTTTCACCCCTCTCAGGGCTTTTATGAAAATCCTCCTCAGCACTTTGGTCAGAGTGACAAAGACTCAAATAATGTAACTGGGGGGTGGTCTAGGGATAGAGGAGAAGAATGGTGTTTACGGGATGAGAACCACGACATGCATCAAAGGTGCGAGTCAGTAAATGAACAGTGGGAGCAACAGCATTACGAGCCATTTCACAATCATACCAACAAAGTTCATTCCTGCTTGGAGCTAATTTTAATGCGGGGATTACCAGGATCTGGGAAAACCACTTTGGCAAGGTATAATAATTTTAACCTCAATCATAAATTTGCTTTTTCTACATTGAGCTTTTTTTCTGATTTTTTTTTTTTACATCTTCCTTAGGAAACTGCTCTCCAACGGTCCCAGTGGAGTCATTCTGAGCACAGATGATTACTTTGCCCAGAAAAATGGATATCGCTATGATGTAGGACTTCTTGGGGCAGCACATGAATGGAACCAGTGGAGAGGTAAAGATGCATATTATTTAAAACATATACTAATCGCACGCATGTTTCTGTTAGTCTGTAGTCATTCCAGTGTTTTCTTTTATCACATTATCTATCTATATATATATATGTGTGTATATATATTTATATACAGGTGGTCCCCGACTTACGAGCGAGTTCCGTTACTACGACTGTCTCGTAAGACGAAAATCTCGTAAATCGAGGACCACCTGTATATACCACACGAGCCGCCACTGATACACGTACATGTACGGTAATGAACAGTTACCAAGTTAACAAGCACTTCGCCTATCCTAACACAGCTACATACTGTAATTTTAATAAAACATAAATTAAAAAATAAATTTCTTACTTTGAGCAGCAGCTTTTCTCGTCTGTTTGCATGTTAGCTCTTGCACGTCCGAGCTCCGCAGCTTCCTGCAGCACCACGCAGTCCAAACTGTTTACAGGAAGGACTGTTAGTATGTTAACTCCATACATTTGGAGCCAGAAAGAGTTTAATAAATTACTGAAAGCCGTTTCTCCGCGGTGTTTGTCCCAAACAAGCTGCACGCGTTAGCTGTTGTTAGCTCCGCGTTAACTGCACTCGTTAGCATGTTAGCCCATCCAAAAAAGGCTGTCGGCGCTCGCTGTTTCTCCACGTTAGCTCAGTGTCCCCCGACATCTTAGGCTGCCAGGCGGACATCGAGGCGAGCTCCTGGACGCAGATGGCCTCTCCATGGCATGTCGACTCGGTGTCCCCCGATGGGGCGTTAGCATCCAACCGTGCATCCTACAGCAAGGCTTGTTAGAATGTTAGCTCGTTGCTACTCCGGTCCGGCTCGCTGTCTGCTGCTTCACGCAGTCAACAGTGTCGTTTTGCTTCGCCCATCCGTTCCTCCACAAAACCACCGTTCAGCTCCAGATCATGTATCCGAGCGCAGGAACCTCTGATCGGACAAAGCCGGCTGTCGGCTGGAGCTACGAGGCTGGAGCTATCTGGCTAAGACTAAACTCGTGGGCACTGGCAGAAACTGTCGGAAACTGCTGCAAAACTTTGTAAATCGGCTTAAAAATTAAAAAAATATGTAATTATAATAATAATACTTTATTTATAAAGCCATTTAAAACAACCACAGCTGCAACAAAGTGCTGTACACATGAAATTAAGAACATTTAAACACGCACAAAAAAAGTTTTTTTTTCATATTTTTATTAAATATGATAGCTCGTAATTTCGGAACCTCGTAAGTCGATGTGCTCGTAAATCGGGGACCACCTGTATATACATCTATTGATGAATTTAGTTTCATGTCTGTGTGTTCATTTGTTTTCCAGCTAAAGATGCCATGCAATATGGCGGCTCTCCCATTATAATTGACAACACAAACCTCCAAGCCTGGGAAATGAAGCCATATGTCAAAATGGTAAGAAATCAGAGCAGCTTTTTATTTATGCTAAAAGAGAGTTTAAACATCAGCCATAATATTATGACCACTTATATATTAAGTGAAAAGATCGTATTGTTACAGTAGCTACTGCCAATAAGGATAATGTACATAGCAGCAAATTAAAATATATGTATATATATAATTTAAAGTTCTTCAAACAGAAAAAAAAAATCTGCAATACTGTACTAAGAGATGTATTGAAGCTTTATGGGTGAGTTATAGTATCTTCATAACTGCAGCCTCAGTATGTTTCTGGCATGTAGAGTATCGAATGTTTTGGCTGTGGTCCAAGGAGGAAAAAAATATGAATCAGAGTCAGGTTTATGTGTGGAGCAATGTTTTCAACAGTTTAACTTTGTCTTCACATTAAACAGTACCTTGCAGCCAGATAATGTTGGCATGTAGTACTTATTCTTTAAATAATTTACAAAACAAATGGGTAAGGAGCTACAGGGCTGTGGTCATGCTGTATATAGGGAGGAGCACTTATATATGCATTGTTTGAAGGTCTAACCTTGTGTCAAAGTCCAACATAAAACAAATGCACAGAATGCAGCGCTCAGACTGCACAACAAATTTAACATATTTGCATATCCTGATGCATGCTCAATAACCCAGGTAGAAAAATCCAAAAAAAGTTAAGTCTGGTTCTCTGGACATTCACAAAACAAAAAAAATTGTAGAAACGTTTCATCAATCCTTTCGCTTTAGTGTAGCAGCTTGTTCAGTTCATAGATGGAGTCTTTTTGAGTGGGTAAAATGAACACACCTTGTTAAAGAGTTCAAGTTAAATGAGAAGAAGAAAATCCAGTTTGGATAAATGTCAGCTCAAAGTCAAAGTCAACTTTATTGTCAAAACTGCAATATGTACAGGACATACACAGGATTGAAATTGCATTTCTCTCTGTCCCTCGGTGCAACAGTAAACATTTAAACACTAAAACATTTAATAAACATAAGCATAAAATGAAATAATAAAAGTGTAATACTGTCCTGAGTTTTTGCATAGTAGTTTTTGCATAGTAGTAGTATGAAAGTATGAAAAGTTACAGCAACACTAAAACACTAAACATCTGCATGGTTATACACATACTGTATACTTGTTTACTTAGTGGCAAGTAAACAAGTTCATATACCGATTATTGTTCCAGTTGTCATAATCTAGTGGTTGACTAGTTTATAATGCAGTATGTCACACCTCTTATATCTTGTTAACTTTTATTTATTTATTCCCCAGGCCTTAGAGAGAGGTTACAAAGTGGACTTCTGTGAACCTGACACCGGCTGGAAGTTTGATCCATATGAGCTGGAGAAGTAATTCATATTTTATATTAACATGCATACATTTGTAGAAATTGATGAACTTCATATGCTAACATGACTTTGCTACATTCATTTCCCTTCAGACGGAACAAACATGGTGTTCCTCACGAGAAGATTGCACAGATGATGGATCGATTTTCAGCTCCCATTTCTGTAGACATCGTCATGAATTCACAAGAACCAGCTCACGTGAACTCGAGGCGTCGAGCCGAGCAGCCGCAGATCAGGAAAACAGTTTGATTAATAGGTTTATCAAATAACTGCACTTAAAGACCAACACATTTGTACTTTTGTAAGTAGTACTGCGATTAATACAGTTTAATTTATTACATTTTTTTGAAACATTTATAAAACAAAAGAAGAAAATTTTCTGATACTATCACATTTTTAAATGTGTTTATTGTTTAAAAAACATCCAAACTACATCTTTTGTATTTTTCCTGTAAGCTGTTTTGTGCACTCTTCTATGCAGCTAGATTAAAAATCAAAAGGTTGCTCTGTTTTCATAAACGTCATGTTCTGGTTATTTGGTCGTCTACAAATGATTGTTTTTTTAATGGCATTTTTTTTATTATTTCTGTTGATGCCCAGAAAAAGTATTATTTCCATTCCAAAATTTATCAATGACTGATGACAACCTGTCTATGTTTGTTGTCAAAAAAAGACGATGCTTACTGTCTGTGCCTGGAAGGCAAGCTCCAAGTGCCAAAAAAATTCTTGTTCATGCTTCTCCATCTCACTCTGTCCTCTGCATCCTCTCTGTCCTCACTCAATCAACATCCATGTCCTCTCTAACTCTCAAACCATAGATCTCCTCTTTGTCTTTTTCCTGGCAGCTGCATTTCTAACATCCTTCTACCAATATACCCACCATCCCTCTTCTGGACATGTCCAAACCATCTCAGTCTGGCCTCCCTAACTTTATCTCCCAGTTGTTCAACATGTGCTGTACCTCTGATGATCTCATTCCTGATCTTATCCATCCTTGTCACTCCTAAGGAGAACCTCAGCATCTTCATTTCTGCCACTTCCAGTTCTTTCTCCTGTCTTTTTGTCAGTTGTAAGAGCCATAATGACTGCTATGTGTTGTTTAACTGTTATGGTGGCACAGGTGTTCAGATTTGTCCTACCCTTCAGGTAATTTCATGAGGGGTGTGGTCACATGTTACTCAGCTGATCTGAGTTATGGCACCAGGTGCAGGGTTAGTAGGTTTTTTGTAAACTTTACTGTTGAACGTCACTTTTTTTATCCATATCTTGTCGTTTTTCAGTCATACCATCGATGTAAATTAATACAGGCTCTGTTTGATGGATGGCAAAAGTCATCATGTTAGTTTTAAAATAAATATGCAAAACAAGTTAGACTCAGCATGGCTCATTGGAGACGCATCACAGAGCAAAACCTACTTGGCCAGCAGCGGCTTTATTTGTGGATCCAAGTCGCTACACCACTGTCTCAAGACCAGACAACATGGCTGGTCTCACCACTGTCTTGTAAACTTTTCCTTTGACCTTTGCTGACAAACTTTTGTTGCAAATCACTTCTGAAACTTTTCTCCATCCAATCAAAAAAGGCGTTCAATACAGGATCAACTGGACTTTATTTGTTGCAGAAAACGTTTCGACTTCTGTCCAGAAGTCTTTTTCAATTCTGAATGGAAGCTGTGAGAACGAGAAGTTTTATACAGGCTTACAAGTCACGCACCAACATATGAAATTGGAAACTGAGATAACACCACAAATTAACTAAAATGCCCATTCTATTTAAATTGACAAAACGACACATCCCAGCTTAAACAAAAGGGGGTTTGTAACACATACATGTAAATTGAAAGATCACACCTAACAGTAGGAGGTTCCCTTGAAGTCTCTGTTAGAAGACACAAAACTGTATGTAAATTGACAAACAACACCTCCCAAACAACAAAAGAGGCTGCTCAGAGAACTTTGTTAGTCTAATTTACAGACAAAGCATCCCTGCTCCCATCTGGTGTAAAACGTTTCGGAATCAAATCCAAAACTGAGTTATAAGTCTTAGACAGTTGAAATCTCAGACCTCCTCCTCTGTTAAGAGAAGGTTTTTCTCTCTTAACATACACAGCTTCCTTTACACCCCTTTCAAACCATCTGTGTTCTCGGTCCAAAATTTGAACATTCTGGTCCTCAACATAGGAGAGCAACCTCCTCTGGACAAAATTCAGCCGTTCACCTCCACCTCACGGACAAGGGACACTCCTTTGAGGACCAGAATGTTCAAATTTTGGACCGAGAACACAGATGGTTTGAAAGGGGTGTAAAGGAAGCTGTGTATGTTAAGAGAGAAAAACCTTCTCTTAACAGAGGAGGAGGTCTGAGATTTCAACTGTCTAAGACTTATAACTCAGTTTTGGATTTGATTCCGAAACGTTTTACACCAGATGGGAGCAGGGATGCTTTGTCTGTAAATTAGACTAACAAAGTTCTCTGAGCAGCCTCTTTTGTTGTTTGGGAGGTGTTGTTTGTCAATTTACATACAGTTTTGTGTCTTCTAACAGAGACTTCAAGGGAACCTCCTACTGTTAGGTGTGATCTTTCAATTTACATGTATGTGTTACAAACCCCCTTTTGTTTAAGCTGGGATGTGTCGTTTTGTCAATTTAAATAGAATGGGCATTTTAGTTAATTTGTGGTGTTATCTCAGTTTCCAATTTCATATGTTGGTGCGTGACTTGTAAGCCTGTATAAAACTTCTCGTTCTCACAGCTTCCATTCAGAATTGAAAAAGACTTCTGGACAGAAGTCGAAACGTTTTCTGCAACAAATAAAGTCCAGTTGATCCTGTATTGAACGCCTTTTTTGATTTCATCATGTCCTGGACGACTGAGAATCTTCACCAGCATTTTTCTCCATCCACTTCATTCTCCACTCTCTTTTTCACCTCTTTGCCACACCCCATTTTCCTGGACAGAGGACCCCAAGTACTTGAAGTCCTGCACCTTTGTGACCTCTGCTCCTTGTAGCCTCACTGTTCCACTGGCCTCCCTCTCATTCACATTCATTACTTTTACTGCACTACATTTTACATGAAGTATCTGTACTTTCTACTACACTACATTTCTATAATGTGTTGAGTTACAAGTTACATTCACATTGCAGCTTTTTGATTTGACGTTAGTTTGAAAGTAACTGATGTCGCGAGGGGAGTTGGTCCATTGAATCACTGCAAAGTGGACAGGTAACATTAGACCCGCCTTCAAGAAGAGCTGGACCAATGATGTATATTCTAGTATAATTGAGCTGGGAGCACCCACAGCACCACTAACACACCCAAAATGGATTCCACCACAGAGAATCAGCCAGAAGATACACAACACCCATGGCCTTATTGAAAGTCTATTGAAATATTATTGAAAGACTATTGAAATATTATTGAAAGACTGTTCAGTACAGCAGGATAGATTCTCTCTCCCAAAAGAGCCAGACTGGACAAAAAAAAAACTTTGAAAACCAACTTCTTCTGAATTTGAACAATAAATTATATCTGCAATATTAAAATGTATCAGTTCATGTTAGGGCAGGAGATGAGATGTCTCCATATGTCTCAACACTCAGGTCCAAGTTTTGAAAATGGTGTCAGGAAGTTAAAATAGTGTTCACTATTGACCCATTACAAGTTGACTAGACAGTATTTTAACTAGAGTTGATGACAAACTGGAGTTGAAATGATCAGATCCTGTTCCTTTGTTAGGTCTAATGCTCCTTTTTTCAGACAGACAACTTTTACTTAAATGTGTTTACATTAGTTAAAATGACAATGTTTGTGTTAATTAAAAACTTTCAAATATATAATCATTCCTCTTCCTTACATATTTTGCTTAATGACATTCAACTCAGGTCCAGAGCCATAGAGAGAGTTGCGACACTCTTTTAACTCGCCGACAGGCGGTCACGTGGTTCATGTAGCTCTGAATCGTTCCAAACAGCTCGTCGCTGTCAGTCAATTTGAGCAGCTACTGGCGCAACATGACACAAAAAACCCGACTTTTCTTACTTTGTCCAGCGTTTTTCAGTAATTATTGAGCAGTAACAAACTGACATTCCTTCTACCGTTCTCCTCTTCATTTCTTAAGCCCCCGGCAGAGCTCAGCGTACAGGCAGTATGCCACACTACGCCGTACGTACGAAGAGGCAAAAGCGTAGCCCCGCAGGGCACGAACGCGCAAAGCTCAAATTTTACGACCGCATACGCGATGCGCGTTGTCTCACAATAAAGTTCCCCGGCGCCGGACTGTTTTGTATGTTACACAAATTAATTAAATTCCCCTTCTTCATCGCTAAACTGGATTTTTATTTTGTTTTTTTGCCAAAAGTCAAGTAATCGCTTCATCCTCTGTTCACTCCATGACTGAAATGAATGAATTCATGTCCTACCTGGCTGGGCGAGGTTTTAAATATTTCCTGGTGGGCTGTGGGCTGCAGGAAAAGCGCTCCCTGTTTTTATTTTTATTTCTTAGAACTTTTTATTAACATATAAAGTTTAGAAACACCGCTGCGGGCTGCAGCCGGCCAGCTCATGCCTTCTCTCACCCGAGCTGTCAATAATTTCAGTAGGCGTGTCAGCAAGTGACCAATCAGCGACCTCAGTTTGTCCTGTAGGTACATGCTCTGCGCGCAGCTGCTCAAATTACAACAAGGATTTGGAGCGAAAACGCGAGCATTTAACGCGAGAACGAAAGCAGAGCTGTGCCAGCGAACGCGTGCGCACAGAATGCGCGTGTAGAGCGGCGTACAGGCCGTACGCTGAGCTCTGCCGGAGGTTTTATCCTGCAGCTCCACCTAGTGGCGTGAGCACTACACTATGCGTTTTTTCTTAAGCATTTTTAGACGTTTTAAATGCTTCACAAGGGCAAAAGAAAATTGTATTTTCATCAACTTACCAGAGAAAACACGTCTGAAACATCAACAATGAACTACGCTTGATGCTAGCAGCGCTGCTGTTTGGAACAGTTTAGTGGAATGAATCGCCCCATAGATATCTTATGAATCGCCCCCTCCATGACCCACGTGACTTCCGCATTCCATTCTTACAATGGTAGTCTATGGAAGTGTCGGAACTCTCTCTCTCTATGGCTCTGTGCAGGTCATCCCTGAAATTCTGACACACAGAATCACAAGTCCAAGTGTTAACTGTGTTACAGAGTAAACACAATAAAAACATGTATTATCTGCAGCATTGTTCATTAAAATGACTAAACACTATTAATGTATTACAGAAAATATACATACAGTAGGTACACTTAATGACATTGTAGACCATTGCATTAGGTAGTACATTCAGCAAGTACATTTACTTTAATTCTTTCTAAGTATTTTTAAAAGCAAGTACTTATTTACTTTTACTTAAGTAAAAACATTCATATGGTACTTCTACTTTTACTAGAGTACATTTTTGTCTGTTTATTTGTACTTTTACTTAAGTACAGTGTTTTACTTTCTCCACCACTGGTCTTACTACAGCTGACTTTCATTCCTCTTCTTTCAAGTGAATAGCTCCTCCACCTCTCCAAGTTCTCTTCCACCTGTTCCCTGTTCTCACCACAGATCACAATGTCAACTGCAAACATCATAGTCCACGGGGATTTCTGTCTGACCTCATCTGTTAGTCGGTCCATCACCAGAGCAAATAAGAAGGGGCTCAGAGCCAATCCTTGATGCACTCCCACCTCCACCTTGAAGCTATCTGTCACTCCTACAGCACATCTCACCACTGTCCTGCTGTCTTCATACATGTCCTGTACCAGTCTAACATATCTGCCACTCCAGATTTCCTCATGCAATAACACATCCTCCCTCTGCAGCCTTTCATACGCTTTTTACGCTTTTTGTTGTTTAACCACACACTTATAATAGACACGAACATTATGCTAGACATTTTATTGTAATTTTTGTATTAACTTTGGATGCCACTGCACTTTATTGGTGATATGACAAATCTTTCTTTCACATTATTTTTTGTTTGCTTTCTCCCCCTCTGCAGGACAAAATGTAGTCGTAGAGAGAGTTTTTAGTTGCTGAAGACAGCAGAAACACTTCATTCATTTCATTGTTCTCAAACCAACCGTTAAAAATTGCCTTACACATTATTTTTTGATGCAACTAATGAGAAAGTCGAGCCACGGTTGTTGAAGCGTACATGTAATGAGGTCTCAACCACTTGACAAATCTAGCAGCTGTTACAACTGTTGGTGCTGGGAACATGACACCTGACAACAAAACTATGACAGCTTTGTACTGTACTTCTGAATTCTGTGTAGACGTGTCAAAATTCTGATCTGACAGCTTTGTACTGTACTTCTGAATTCTGTGTAGACGTGTCAAAATTCTGATCTGGTTTCTAAGTGTCACAGTGTGGAAGAGAAGAAGGAATACAAAAGTACACCAGCAGTTTGAAATATTCATAACCTCAGTGCACATAATCTTCCATTATACCTCCAGGCACTGGTGAAAGTTGTTTAAACCCACATTACCTGCAACAAATCAAAGCGGTCACACAACAGGAAACTGCCACTGAAGGGCTTTTTGTCTGGAGTATAGATTGCTGTCTTTCAGGAAATTACTTATTGTTCTTCCATTCCCCCTGGTGCTCATTAAAGTGGCACACAGGTGCAGGTTGACTTTTTTCAATGCCGTGTGGAGCATTAGGGAGGATTTTTCTCAGAACTAATGACTGATGAGGTTTATTTATTTTTTAGGTCATTTGTTAGATTTATGTAAATTCTGTGATGTTCCTAGAGAGTTCCTATTTTCTGAAGATGATAGATCTGGGTCACCATTCTTGTTCTTCGGGTGTTCTCATACAGCAGTTGGTCAGAAATAGCACTCTAATAAATGGGTGCACAAAAATGTAATATTTTTACAGAAGTATGTGCATTTCTTTTCATTGTAGGACAAAACATGTATATAATATATATATATATATATATATATATATATATATACAAGCCCAAAACCAGAAAAGTTGGCACGTTGTGCAAATCGCAAATAAAAACAGAATACAATGACTTGCAAATCTTTTTCAACCCATA